>JADRCD010200709.1:0-10000 GCA_019843815.1 Montemys delectorum
CAGTGCAAAGTGTGCAGGAATGAAACCACCCAATGTCTCACATAGGAAGAAAAAGGAAGAGTAAAGAATCAACTGATGTGAGGGTTTGATGGACCATATTTAAAGTCAGCCTTGGGGCCAGGATTGTAGCTCAGTTGCTGGAGTGCTTGTCTAGCATGGGCGAAGCCCTGAATTAGATTCCCAGCACTATATAAGCTGGGAACCTTGTCTTGTGTCTGTAGTCTTACAACTCAGGTGGTGGAGCCTCAGGGTCAGTTCAAAGGTCATCCTTGGCTACACAAGGTGTTAAGAGTTAGAGATCCTGTCATAAATAAATAAATAGAAATGAAAGTACTCCTCAAATGAAAAAGGAAGTATATTGCATACAATAAAAATTTTAATATAGGTGTTATTAATGTTAATCTTTGTGCTATTTCATATTTGTGAATATATAATATGTTGTATACTTAGAATACATATTTGCCAAGTATTATTATTTTCTCTCCTTTCTTTGTGCATATTGACCTTTCCATTAAGATCAACCCCAAAGGTCATATTTTAAAGTACTGTTCCATGCATAACCATATTAAACAGCACACTTAATGCTTTAAACATTGTTTATAAGTTGTAAAATATTACATACATTCAAAAAGTATGTAATTTTTAGCTTAAAGCAAAAATAATTTTTCATCTTAGATGTTTATTTTCAGATTCAATACCTTCTTTTTATTTTTATTTTCTTCTTTATTCCTCTTAAAAACATTGCATACAATATATTTTGATCATGTTCTTTCCCCTCCCCCCAACTCCTCCCATTTCCCACCTCCAACTTCATGTTCTTTTTCTCTCTCAAATAACAAGTAAACATAAAAAAACAATCGAGCAAACAAAAAGCACTCAACATTAACAAGGTACCTTGGAATCTGCCTTGTTGGTCAACTACTTCTGAGCATGTTTTGTCTGGAAGTGTGATTGATATACTCTGTGCCATTCCACTGAAGAACACTGATCTACTCTTTCCTAGCAGCTATCAAGTGGAAAGAGCTTCTTGGTTAAAGGTGGGGGGCTTGCGCTCACGTTGGTATTTTGTCTGGCTTTAACTTGTGCAGTGTGTCACAGTTTCTGTAAGTTCACAAGGGCATCAACCTGGTTGTGTTTGGAAGATGGAGTTTCCTTGGAGGTGCCCAATATCTCTGACTCTTATAATCTTTCAGCTTCTTCTCCATCACAGCTGCCTGAGCCGTGAGGAGAAGGGTGTGATACAGATGCACCTTCTGCACACTGCCCTGTTGTTGGGCTCTGCTATTTACTGCAGGAAGTGTCTTTGATGATGGTTGAGCGATGCTCTGATCTGTGTCATCAGAGTTGTAGCATCTACCTGTCCTGCTGGGACTTGCTAGTGGCTCTGGAAGTCATGTCTTTGAGAAAGCAATCTGTTAGCATCCATAGAGTCCTGAGGATGTTTCTACCTTTGCCCCAGTAATCCTGCATCTGAACAACTAGCTTAACAACACAAGAAACAGTTACACACATCTAAATGCTCCAATGTATGTCCATCTATTTTCATAAAAATCGACACACACACACACACACACACACACACACGCAGGGGAATACATGTATTTTAAAACATTTCTTCATTGTGTTTGTATTATATATGTATGCACATGTGTGTGCATGTGTGTGGGGTCAGTACATACAATGGCACATTTGTGCAGGTCAGAGGACAACTTGCAGGAGTTGTTTCTTTCCACCATGTGGCTCCAGGGGACCAAGTCCAGGTCCTCATACTTAGCAGCAAGTGCCTTTGCTGGCTGAGTCATCTCAAATGTCCCAGCTATCTATGTTTGAATAATATTTTCTGCAGTAGAGGGAGGCAAAGCTAGTGTTACAGAGGCCACCAGTCTAGCTGTGCAAGGCCCCATGATCTGAGATAAGTTCCATTTCAGGGTCTAATGTGTTATGGTTGCTATCTTGGAGTTTGTGCTATGTAGTGAGTCTGGTGGAAGCAGAGGCTGCACACAAGGGTGTAGACCCTTGATCCCCTGTGTTCTCAATCCTGCTACCTCTGTTTGGTGGGTACTCTGCCTCCCTCTCCCAGGAGCCTGTTAGGTTATTGCTTTTACCATCTGTCTCAGCTGGGAGCATCGTAGTAGATGCAGGAAAGTGTGGGGCAACTGTTGCATCTCCACATTGCTGGGTAAGGTCACAGACACCTATGGGGGATTTCATTTGGGGTTTCCTGGTGCACCCAAAATCATGTGGTAGTAATTAAAATGACAACACACAAGAAACAACACCTTCCGACACCAAAGAGCTGACCACAGGAGGAGAAAGGCCTCCCTGTTGTTTTGGACAGGAGTTCACAGTTTAATTTTGTGCTAGCTTCATAAATTATGCTGTTGCTGGAAGAAAAACTCTAGTAGATAAAATTTAGAGGCCCCGGGGGAGGAACCAATACAGCTTCATCAAGAAATTACTCTAGATAAAGTAGGAGAAAGGAAAACTCCCCCTTTTAGCTTTTAGCTCTGGCTGCATGAACTCAGCCAGGAAGGAAGAGAATGCACACAGGGTTCTGGGGACAGTTTATGGCTTTTCCCACACCGGGAAGAAAGCGACGTCAATTCTTGACTCTGAGAATTATTGCTTTTCTGTAGTACATACTGTGTGTGTGTGTGTGTGTGTGTGTGTGTGTGTGTGTGTGCGCGCGCGCATGTGAATGTGTGTGTGTGCAGGGAGGTATAGGATGCAGGCATGGAGGTCAATGCATGTGAGTTTACATACCTGTTTGTGTGAGAGTGTACATGTACATGTGTGGAGGTATGGGTATAGAAGGAGGTATGGAAATCAATGTGCGTGATTGTATGTGTGATAGGGGAGGGTGTCAGAGGGAGTTCTAGAAGTCAGTGTCCATGCATGAGTGTGTGTTTGTGTGAGTGTGTATGTGTGCACATGGAGTGTAGGAGAAGATATGGAAGCCATAAGTGTGATTGTGTGCACTTTATATGCATCTGTATATACATTATGTATGCATGTATCAGTGAGAGTGTGGAGGTAGGAGGGAGGTATGGAAGTCAGAATTTGTCTGTATGTGTGTGAGTGTGTATATGTGCAAATATAGAGGCCTGGGTATAGGAGCAGGCACGGAAGCCAGTGTTGTGACTATATGTGTTTGTGCATGTGTATGTTGTATGGAAGTCAGTGAGTGTATGTATGTGAAAGAGGGTGTAGGTGTGCATATGTGTGAATGTATGTATGTATACAAGTTTATGAGTGTATATGTGTGGATCTGTATGACTGTATGTGTGGCTCTGTGTGTGTGTAGGAGGTAAGACAATCAGTGCTTCTGCAAAATGTCTTGTAGCTTTCTGGTTTCACTTTTAAATGTCATTTGAAGGAACCATTCCATCATTATTTTTATCAGAGTTGCATCTGATGAGGTTGTTTGTTTTTTAATAAAAAGGAAAAAATTAAACCCTAATGCCCCATGAAGGAAGATTCAGCACCCTAGGCAGATCCATCATCCTTGTGTGTAGTTGGGTCTGCCATTGCTGAGTAGCCACTTGACAGAGAAGTGCTCAGCCCTGTGCAGTGAATGAGCTCTTTCAGGGCCTCCAGCCTCAGGGAGAACTGTGTCATGGCCTCCTGCCAGGAGGCATCTTAGAAGCCTGGCATAGCAGCAGGCTCAGTTTTAGACATGGGGGCACGTTGTCCCTCTGGTCATGCAGATAAGCATCTGTTTGCTCCCTGTCTTCCTGGTCATCAGGGCTGGGGTCCCTTCAGAGAGGCATTGACATCTAAACATCTGGGTGTTTTTGGTGACAGGCATGGGGAAATGAACTCACCAAAGCTTGGAAGCACTTTTGTTTGACGAGGGAAGAGCTAGCGACAGTAGTGTCTGACGTCAACCTGAAGGCTGATGAGGATATTCCTTCTTCCAGCTCATCAGTCTCTGGGGGCATTTGAAACCAACTGTTTATAGCAAAACTCTACTGGCAGTTTCTCCAGAATTGTTCTAGGAGACTGGTGGCACTTTTGTCAGTCTTGACCTAGGCTAGATAATGCCTTGTTGCCCATCCACATTAACAATGTCAGGGTGCAGCTTTCATTCGGCAGCGGTATTGGAGATTACTGACTTGATAAGCAGGATTCCTGTGTTTATGCCTTCAGACAGTTAACTGAAAGAACACTCAGCTGCCTCTCTTTCCTGTTTTCCAAGAACTGCCTGTTTAGGAGGCCGACGGCTGAGTTTACATCTTCAGCAGTGTGTGTAAGATTCTCTGTGAAGATCTCTTCCTCTGACCAGAATCCCACGGGCTCTCATGTGAGATGTCTTGGTGCTTAGAAGAAATATTCCCAGTGACTTTTCTGAGGTGCAGACTATGATGCAATTATAAGAGAATCATAAATTAATACAATGAAGCAAGACACAGGTTTTCTGGGCTCATCCACTTTAAAGGATAGAGAAAAATAGTTTCCGTGGGAAGGCCTGAGCTAAGTGTGTGCATGCAAACCACTGAGATGAGTCCTTAATTCAGCTGAGGACAAGATTGCTGAAAAACACTCCAAAAGCACCATTTTCCAAATCTCTTAGCAATAATCACCTTGGATTGTGGTTTTGTATCGACTTGCTGATTCCATTTGCCTAAGTCCTCTAAGCTTAAGATCTGGAACAAATATATCCCTCCAAGGCTTTGTGAGTGAAGGAACGGACAAAGAGACTCATTTCTATATATTGCAAGATATAGAAAGAAGAGGGGTGCTCAGGGTGGAGTGACATCCTGAGCCAAGCACTAGATGTATTTTTTTTCAAGGCTCCTGTCTCAAAGAAGCCAAGAAAGCACCCAAGGGGAAGAATGCTTCTTGAGGGGAAAGGCCCATGGGCAACACCCAGCCTTGCTGTTCTTGATAGATGGCCAGGAATCTGGAGTGTATATGCCCATGGGAAATCAGCCAAATGTACACAGGGCTAGGTATCTTCAATCCACAGTAACAGCTTGGAAAAAGCGATTTTTTTACTCGATTTTGACCCTCTTAGGGCCTCTCCTTGGCCAAAGCTGCTATCCTTTCCCTTGGTGTTCTCATTTTACTCCCAGGAAGAGAGCGAACTGTTCCTGTGAAGTTTTATCTTCAACTTTCTGTGGCCAGTGCAGAGAGCCCAAGGGCATATGTCAGGGAAATGGAAGGAGGCAGGTGTGCAGTCCTAAGTGGTTGACATGCTAACAATCTAAAACGAGCAAAACAAACCTAAGGGCTTTGTCCAACTTGGGGAAAACATCAGGCTCCGAAGAATGATGTTTCACCTCTACTCCAGGCTCTTCCACCAGAATCAAAGATCTCAGCCAAATGCCTGGATGCTTTTCAGTTACCATCCGAGCAGACTCTCCAGAGGACACAGCATCCTAGGAAAACGGTCTTCCACAGCCAACCTGATGGGATAGGAATGTTTGTCAAAGAATGGAATTCACATCATTCGTGGGCATGTTCAGCTGCCTCCTTTATGTGATTAATTTGGTGTCCGACCACCACTGATCTCTTCTCACCCATTTTGACAGCTGCTGCTGTGGGGCCCTGGCATCCTTGAGATTCCCCAGAGACAGGTTAACCTGTCTCATTCTAGTTTATGCATCATCAAGACAAGAGTGGAATTTATTGGGCATGGCTTATACAGCCAAGAAGGAAAATAACGAGATCACAACACCCGTGATCTGGTATGAAGGGATCAGGGACACAAATAGTCTCTCTTCTACCAGTGCTTCCTTGCTGCAGAACAATAGGATTAGCTTTGTAAGGCCCTCAAGAAGAAAAGTGAATGATAAGAGGGAGGAAGGAGGAAAATGGACCTGGAGTGGAAACCCTTTCACCTCAGAGATGATGTATGGTGGATGAGTTTCAACCATTTGCTCTTCCTGGAGAGGAGAGCTGTGCCTAATTCTCATCTCCATTTTACTAGATACTTCAAACGGGCATCGCAAACCAAAACCTGAGTTGTGTGTATGTGGCATATGTGAACATTTGACTAGAAATGTTCTCTTATTGTTTCTGATTGTGGGTCTCCATACTATTAATGTTCGTCCAAGTTGCCTAAGATGAATGGGTAGTCCTCATTAAGTAACAGAAAACTTCCCCCATGCCTGATGCCTCTGCTGCCTTTGGATTCATAAGTACCAGGGGTTGGAAAGGCAAGCTTGCAGGGTCTTGGCCTTCTACATTCAATGTCCAGAAATTCTTCAGTTCATATACGCATAGAGCATGCTTTCCTCTGGGAAGGACCTTAGCACAATGAGCCTCAGTTCAACATTATTTGGAATAGTCATTTCACTGGATTTGTTTAGATAAGGTCTATGTGATACTTTCTCTGATTTGTATCATAGCTTAAAAATTTTATCTTTCCATCTAGTGAGAAGTGGCAAGACTTTAAATCTGTTAGCACAAAATAATGTGCCCTTGGGGAAAATGAATACAAGAAAGTTAAAATTAGTTTGAAAAAAGTCTAACCAATCTCATATTTTATTATTGTTCCACTATTTAATGCAAATATTTGTGTAAGTACTTAACACTTAAAACCCTGGAGAGTTTGAATATCCTGTCTGTATCCCCCCCTTCCCTCCATCTCTTTTTCCTCTTATTTAGTACCTATGTACATGGATTCTATGACATTTAAACAATTATTGTATATGAAGAAGCAGAGATAGAGCTGTGAAGAGACTGAGAAAGATGTTGCTTATGTTCTAGTGGGAAAAAAATGGATAGTCTCCGACATACATCAAGGTGTATCATAGCATTATGGTAGATGCTGATGGCTGAACATAAATTGAGAAGCAGATGCACAGAGAACGGGGCTGCATTTTTCCTGAGTGACCATGAGTGCCTGTATTTCCCTATTTAGATGGTAATAAATCAATGAAAAATGAGTTGTGTGTTGGAAGCAGAAACAATTGGGGTTCCTAGCCTTTTAACAACACAGAGACTGCATACCTGAGATCCCGAGTTTTGACTTTCTTGTCTCAAGAACTACAATCGCATCAGGACAGAGGAGGGAGATATAATCCAAGACCCTCATATGATCAGTGGACACAAACTCTTGTTTTCTTTATTGGCTTTCCCTAGTTCTCCTCCCTCTGTCTGTCAGCAAGTCATTTAGATCTATTATTAATGGACATCCAGAATGGGCCACGGTTTCCCCTCCCTGTTCTCTTGTCCCTGTAGCGAGCACTCAACACTTATTGACTCCTCAGGTGTTAAATCCTGCACCTTAACTGAAGCAAACTTTTAAGAGGTCATCTCATTTCTTTGTTCAAACTGTCAACACCTTACAACCGTGTACAGAGTAACTATCTGGCTCTTCCGTAGAGTCAACTTGGAGGCACTTGGGCCTCCCCACCCTTACCTAAGTCCACGTTAGCCTCTTCAGTCCTTGAATGTCAAAGGTTTTCCTGCCTTTTATCTCTCTGCCTTATCTTCCCTTGACCTGGACCACTCTTCTGACACTCCCAGCCCACCCCTTCTGCATAGATGTCTTCTCAAGATGTCTGTGTCCCTGCCCGGGTTAAATGGCTCTGTCTGTCTCTTTACTTCTACTCTTCTCCCCACAAAGCATGCTCTGTTTTCTTTTTTTTTTTTCCCCACAGTGCTTGTGATTTTCACATAGTTCGCAACCTTTACTATGTCATTCACTATTGTGTGTGTCTATCTGCTAGCTTTGCCTGTTTTGTGCACTGAGGTATATCCATGTGCTTGCCTGAGAGAAGTGCTTAGTGAATACCTTTCATAGGAATAATGAATGTTTTCTTGTGTGAATTCATATGCATAATATAGAGCTGTACTCACATAGACAACGAGAAACACACGCAACTCTCTCTCACACACATTCACACATCCACACACACTCTCTTGTTCTGTCTGTCTGTCTGTCTGTCTGTCTGTCTGTCTCTCTCTCTCTCTCTCTCTCTCTCTCTCTCTCTCTCACACACACACACACACACACACACAGGCCACACACACAGAGGCTTTTCTCCTCATTTTCTCCCAGAAGTACTCTCTGTCACACTTCTTGGTTATATACCACTGTTATGGGATAAAGGTTTACTTCTTTGCCATATTCATAAATTGAAGCTGTAAGCCCTATTGTAGATGGTTTTTGCAGAGGGGGATTTTAAGGGACTATTTAAGGTTAAATAAGGTCATAAGAAGTAACATTGCAGAATAAGATCAGTGTCCCTGTTAGAAGAGACACCAGGGAGATCTCTTTCTCCCTCTCCCCTTTCCTCCTTTTTTCTCTTTTTCCCTTCCCTTCCCTTTCCTCTCCCCTCTCCTCTTTTCTCTCTCCTCTCTCTCTTTCTCTTTCTGCATTTCTTTCTCCTTATGAGGGTATCAGGAAAGGCTGTATGAGCATGAGAAGACAGCTTTCTGCTAACCAGAAAGAGGAATTTCACCAGGAACCAAAATGGCTGACACCATTGATCTGGGACTTACAGCCTCCAGAACTGTGAGAAGGTACTTTTCTGTTGTTGCAGCCATCAAGCCTGTGGTATTTTGTCTCAGCAGACCAATACACCTGCTGTACTTTAGCCTAACCTAAAACTCCCCTTCCTCCAAGTCATTGTCAACTGTCATCCCAGAGACTAGAATGTTCTCACTCTTTGCATAGCCTGCAGTGACTGACAACTTGCTATCTTCCTGCTTTGGCCTCCTGACAGCTGTGATTAAATGAATGTGTCATGACACAATGCTTCCCTTTATCACTGTAGCATTGTTGCCTGTGCAGCATTTAAAGAGCTGGCTTTAGCGTATGTTGTCTTCTGTGTGTGCACCTAGTCACTCTATGTAAAATATAAGCAATCATTGGGGAAAGAGACTGAGGCAAACAAGAGCCCACAGTGCTGGGTTGTGTGATGAAAACAATTATCTTATTCACAGGGAATATTATAGGATGATTTTGTAGCCTGAAGCTACATAAATGGTAGTGACAGAGACCAGGGCTCGGTTTTTCTGAGTCTTAGTCTAGGACTTCATTTTGGAGCAATAACCAGGCTTGAACATGGAAGGCAATTGAAAGTGGTTCTGAATTCCTTTGTAAGGGAGGCCTTTGTAAAAATGTGTCTGTGACCAAAGGTATTTCCGAAGGATAACAAATAATATCTTTATGGCACCAGCAATGAATGAAAGTCAGCATGCTGCAAATGAGATCCTGGCTCATGTCACATCTCTAAGTTGTCTTTCCTCCCCTACCTCCTTCAAAGCAGGTGAGGCAGTATCAGTGAGACTCACACAAGGAGGAGCTACAGGATGAGGAGGGGAGAACTGTGCAAAACAAACACAAAAATTATGTAAATGAATGAATAAGTCTTAAAGAAAACTTGTATTTGATGCTAAAGAAAAAAATCACTCAGGGGGCAAGGAGTTGATGCATAACTTTGCTGAGCTCTCAGAATGAACTCTGGAGGGCAGGGGATTCCAAGATTTGCAGAGGGTTTCTGCAAGCTTCTCACTTTCCCTTGGAGAAGCACATTTGTATCCTTTGATAGACACATGCCCTTCATTACATCTTTTACACAGAGAACCACTGAACAGAACAATTCAGGCACAAACTGAAGAGGTTTTAACCAGGTAGTAGAGCAAGAAGAAGTAAAGAAGAGACTCAAGGTCTGAAGAAGAGAATCAGCTTCATATTGAGCCAGAGATGCACATGAGAAGGGAAAGTGGCCAGCTAAGAGCCTAGCCAGGTAAGAGAGGCTGCAGTAGAGACCACGTAGAGAATTTGATCGCCTTCTGACTATTGAATGCTGAACTCTTGGCTCCCATAGCTTCTCAGCCTTAATCTCATCTGTAGCATGAATGTGGCCTGACTCTCATTAGACTAGTGTGAGGATGAGATGAGGAACAAAGCTGAGGCTGAGCATGGGGAAGAATCTCCCACTGGTGCTGTGGGAGAGCAGGAGAGAGAGGGACAGGGTCAGAGACGAACTGGCTGGCTGTTGTCTGGAATGCAGGAGAGGTGGAAGGTGGGATGTCATGGTGA
>JADRCD010200709.1:15000-34503 GCA_019843815.1 Montemys delectorum
TCCCATAAGCATATTACAACCTATATTTCCTGTCCTACTAGTGGATCCTCTCAAGACTTGATGATCATGTCATTTATCAATGAACTTTGGTCAGTCTCTAAGGACTGCAGGCTATCTCTAGAAGCAGATGCTGGTCTCTAACAGCCAGTAAGAAACCTTGCCTGAGTCCTATCATTGAAAGTAAGCAAATTCTGTTCATAATCTAAGTGATATTAGAACCCATCCCGACCAGAACAGTTCAGCCATAAAATGAGAATACATCTGATGTAGAGAGTTAAAGAGCAACTTATAAAAATCAGTCTATACTATCAATAATCAGTTAGACCACTGGTTCTCAATCTGTGGGTCACACTCCTTTTGTGTGTGTGGGGGGAGTCAAACAACCCTTTCCTAGGGGTCACATATCAGATATCCTGTCTATCATATATTTACATTATGATTAGTAACTAGTAGCATTACAGAGTAGCAACAAAATATATTTATGGTTGGGGGCCACCACAATGCTAGGAACTGTATTAAAGGCTCATAGCATTAGGAAGGTTGAGAGCCAGTGAGTTAGAGTATTACCTCTAATGCTTTGTATTAGTTATTGTATATTATAGTGACCAAAACAAAGGAAAAAACTGACTTAAAGGAAGAGAGATTTACTTTGGCCATGGCTTCAGCAGTTTTAGACCATTGGAATGGTGTAGTAGAGATTATGGTGTCTGGAGAGTATAGCTCCAGAGGAGCTCATCACATCTTGGTAATTTGAAGTGTACAGTTGGTAGTGTTTATTTACCTTGTGAAAAAGATCTCTGTAACTTCATCTTGCAAATCTGAAAGCTGATCCCCATCAAATAATTTCCCTCTTTCCCATACCTCCAGCTCCTGGTGACCATCACCATACTTACTGTTTCTATGAACTCCAGCAGTAGAATTCTATGATTCTCACAACAGTAGAATTACACAGTATTCATATTTCTGTATCTGCTTTATTTGCTTTTGTATGATGTCTCCAAGCTCACTGATGCAAGATGTTACATGATTTTTTTCTTTTAAAGACTATCTTATGTAACATCTCAATAGACACACATATGTTACTTTTTCCCTTGAGTATTTATTTAAACAATGATAGCATGAACATGGGTATTATACAAAAATCTCCTGGAGACTCTGCTGCCAGTTGCAAATATTTTCTCATTCAATAGGTTGATTTTTCACTCTATTGAATGTGTCTTATGATGTACAAATGTTTTTATGTATTAGGCACCATGAACTTTTATTTGGAACATTGGTAACCTGAGGTGTGCAAAGGTTAGGACTTTTCTAAACAATACTCTAGGTCTAGCAGAGAGCAGAGCATATGAGAAACACATCAGGAATCTGAACCCTTCCCCAAAGGGCAATTTCATTTCTTATTGGGTTTCAAATCATCCAAGGTGTTTTGATGATACTGAAAGCAAAAACAAAAAGCAATTTTGAAAATATGCCCACAGTTCAGAAATAGGAAATGTTTGACCTACTACCATGTGTAATTTACTTTTATACCTACAGAACATGTTAGAAATATCCTACGACTGAAGATATCACATGCTTGGATCTCAGGACACAGGAAAATCAAGCCAATACTGACCCGGAAGCTTCTTCTCTACCAACAAGCTTCCACAGTGCCAGAATGTGCTATGTAGGCTTCTAGTAAGGAAAGTCATGAACTCAGCCGTGAACCCTGTGAGTTACAATAATTATCCTGGCAACAGTAATGGCATGGCTATTATGGGAGTTACCAACTACTTTCTGGTTGGATTTAAGGCCTCACAGGACAGATCCCATGCCTGATAAAATTACCTTAGCCAAGAACCCCTAGATCCCAGGAGAGAACAGTCTTCTACTATTTTGATAATGAATGTAGTATTAAATTGCCTTCTAAATATTTATCTTCATGCCCACAAATCAGTGCAATTTTCAACTCTTGTCCAAGAAGCTTGTTTTTCCAGTAGACAGAGGTCAATATGGAGAGTCACAACTGTTCCGAGAGCAGAGCATACGTGAGCTGTTCAGCCCTAAAGGATGCATCTATATCAAACTCTCTTCCCACCTCAGAGTGGGAAGAGCGCAAGAGTCAGAGGTGTTTGAAGACTGCTCAAAACAGGGTCTCTAGACATGACAAGGTTTTTGTACTCATGAACTCACAGCCGCTGTGGTTGCCGCCACATGACATGTACAGATCAAGGCAATAAACAGTAATAAACATTCCAGGATGGCTACAGGAGCACTCATGAAGCCCCACCCCTAGCTGAAAGGCTATTGGCAATAACGGCTGTTAGTGGAGGGAGAATCCATTTTCTTCGGAGATTCAGTCCCTGGTAGGCTGTATAAACTCCAGTGGATGATCCTACATACATGCATATATGGGTAATATTTGCAAGTGAAGATGTGTGGCCAGAGGTGGAATACTGTGGGACATACTGTGACACACTACATGATGAGGTGTTTTCTGTGTTTGTTTGTTAGTGTGTGTGTTTTTTATTTGGGAGTGGTGTTTGTAAGATCAAAGAGTGGATAAAAGGGCATGAGGAGATGAGCAGGACTGGGGTTCGTGATGTGAAACAAAGAATCAATAAGAAGTTAAAAAAGGCCTCGCTGTGATTCTTGTCACCCACTAAGTCTGCCCTGTAATGGAAACACAAACATAAACATGTTACCCAACGTAAAGCCATCATATATCTCCACTAATCTGGGCAGTCTTCCTGGGAACACAAAACACAATTTCTGTTTTGTCCATGAGAAAATTTAAGATCAACTGCAACTCACAACAAAGTAGTTCATAAACACTAAAGCTCCCCATGACCCCCAAGTAGAAATTCCTGGATTCCCTGAACTACTTCAATAGTAATCAGAGAATATAATAAATTTGATCAATGAAATGTTAATTACAGAAAAGTAACATTGATTTTGAGACTTTCTTAGCAGCAAAAGAGATTTGAGATTAGAATTTTCCTGCTTTTCTCTCATCCTCAAAATAAATTCTAGATTTTGAACTTTAAAGATAGCTCATGATAGATCACTCACCACTGAGGCACCCATCCATCCATTCCTTACTTTATCCAGTCTGTCACTCAAGAAACAAATCTAGTGTTTATCATGCAGCAGGCCCTCCCCCATGTCCTAAGGAAACAGTGCTGAAGAAGTCAGAAAGCCTTCCTACCCCTTAGAGCTTAGATGAAGGGACGATAAAGTCTGGGGTGGGGGAGATGTAGGAACAAGAGTGGAGCAAATTGAAGAGGATTTGTTTTGAAATCACACAGGAAGAGGATTGAGAGTGTTACTCGTTGCTCATAGGAGGGCTGTTTCTCTAGGAGGTACATGAAATTGGAAGCATCATTATCCTTATTTTAGAAGAAAGGCAAACATACCCATCATTTCAGGTTAGTCTGTAATTTAAAGGAAGAGTGTTGGGGTGGCTGTTCACTGTTGCCATGCTGGCCCAAACCTGTGACACTTAGCCAACATCAAAGAATCTAACATGCTAAAATTAAAATATCCTGCCCAGAACCAGAATGAAAGTATTCCTGTGTAATACATGAATGGTTATATGTGTTTAATACCAGACAATCAATATTTAAAAATGCATTATAAAGGAACCTGGAAAGTCCTGTTCAAAATTAACTATCAGTTACATGTATTTTTTAAAAAATCTTGTGACTTTATGATTATATTTAACTTGGAACAAACATAGTCTTGACTCTCTCATCTTTAAGAGAAGACAAATGTCTTAATTCTGCTTTCTTGGCCAACTGAAGTGACAAAATACCACTCCCGGCTGTCAAAACCCCAAGTGATACCAATTGCAAAATACCAAGAAATAGAATTGAGTAATGGTGAAGGATTATGTTGATTTTATTCCCTCAAACTAATTCTGCATAAAATTTAAGATGTTTTCAAAGAAAAAAATTAGGCAACAAAATGGAGATATGAGAACTATACAAAGATAAGCGCTGTTACACAATTTCCTTTAAACACGATCACCATAGTTTTCTGACACATAGTTTTCTGTGTTGGAAAGTCATCCATGCTGCATGAGAAAGTCAGAAATGTCAGATTTATGTCCCTCATGGCAGTAAGCTCCTTCAGCGGTGATATTAATCTAAATCTACAAGATTCCAATGGCTGGGGTTTGGAGACATCATCACACTGCAAAGGTAGACTCTGTTGTAACCACTTATTAAAAACAAACTAAGCCAAACTTGTGGTATAAAATTGAGAACAGATGACACTTAATAAGCATGAAATGCTTTTGGTGTTACAAATGAGAACCAAGTGTGCTGATAGGTGGCTTTGAGCTGAGCAGGGGCCACCTCCAAGCAGGACTCATCTTTCTCCCAAGGGTGAGAGTTGCTCACCGATGACACAACCCATCTACATCTTTGTGTTCTTGTGATGAATGTCCATCTGAGAAATTAGGAGTGGACACTAGAAAGTAGAGGAAGGTCTGGGGATACAGCTCAGTGGAAAGAGGGCTTTTCTAGCAAGCATAAAATACGGTCCCAATCCCTAGAACAACATAAACAGAATGTGTTGGTCAATGCTTTTAATTCCTCTGAGTAGATAGAGGGAGGAAGATCAGAAATTCAACATCATCCTCAGCTACATATCAAGTTTGAGACCAATTAGATGTTAACTTTAGATACACGAGACCCAATCTAGATAGGTAGGTAGGTAGGTAGATAGATAGATAGATAGATAGATAGATAGATAGATAGATAGATAGCAGAAACAAATAGAATGAGGAAAACCCATGGGGGACCATCTCTTTAAAATTGGATGTGTGTTCCGAAACTAAATAAACCAATAGAAGACAGGGAAGAAAGGAATGAATTACCTAACAGCATTTATTAATGTGGGCAAAGGAGCTGGGTGACTTATGGTAGAGCAGTTTGCCACCCTGGACTTTGGTTTTATCATTTGTAAAATGTGTAAATAGAGCCTCCTTGTTCAAGGTTACTTTCAAAATTATGATCTCTAAGATATGTGTGTTCAAGCGAGTATTGGAAGGTTTGTTTACTTCATTTAGATGTCAATTTTTTTTAAATCTTATTGGCTCCAATTTCAAAGAAATGAAATACACCCATTGTCCACAGAGAAAAATTTTGTTCTTTTTCCTCTCTATTCAGACAAATCCATTTAAAGAAAAGCTCTTCAAACCCAGACACCTCCCATTTCTCTTCAGTGGCTCTATAATAAATAGTATACAGCTGGCTTGAAAACAGTACAAGGTGGAAAGTAACATGTGACATGTGTTCTGCTCTCAAGAGGCTGGTGATGCAAGTATTACCAATTTGTCACACAATGGCAACATCTAGGAGGCTTGTTACAACACAAGTAGGTGACTGAGTCCCACTTGTGTACTCTCTGATTCAGTAAGTCATGTGTGGACCAAGGGTTTACACTTCTCACAAGTTCCAAGATGCTGATGCCACTCCTGGTCTATGGATTTTGCTTCAGGAATTAGTGGAAATCCAAGCATGGCAAGACATGGTTGTAACCCTGGCAGGTGGGAGGTTGAGGTAGGCAGATTTGGAGTTCACGGTCGGCCTGTCTGGACAACAGATAGGGTTTCAGGCAAGCCTGAACTACATAGTGAGACATTGTCACATCAAACACAACAATAACAACAACAACAACAACAACAATAACAACAACAACAACAACAACACACACACACACACACACACAAACATTATCTGTTTGTCCCTGCCCCACATATATATAGTCCTCAATGCTGGCAATTAACTGAGAAGTTAAAAATTACTGTAAGGTTAGTAATAATAATCATGATGATAATGATAACGATGATGATGATGATAATGATAATAATAATAATAATAATAATAATAATAATAATAATTTGTGTGGCCTGTGGCCCATCATTTTTCCATCTTCAGTTTACCAGGAGACATGAACTTGTACTGCCTAGGCTGATGTGAAACTAGTGAGGGCTATCAGTGTACCAGAGGAAGGTAAGCGTTGGGGGAACTTGACTGACAGGACCTGTACACTGTGGAACTCACTGTCTTTATTTGAACAAAGACAGTTTTGAATTTTTCTCTTCACATAGTCATCCATTCATCTGAAAAATACTTGAGAATTTCTGTGGTGTGTCAGACACTGTGATAGACAGTGGCTATATACAATGACTGTTTTACTTAGTGGTCCAGGCCACCACAAAATGCCATAGACTGTGTGTCTTAAGCAACAGAAATTCACATCTCAGTATGTCAGCTTGGTCATTTGCAGATAGCTGTCTCTTACATTTGCTCCCATGACTGCTTCTTTCTGCATACCTGGTGAAGAAGGAGAGAGAGAGAGAGAGAGAGAGAGAGAGAGAGGGAGGGAGAATAGTTTGCCAATACCACTTATTATTCAAATACCAACCTCTTCTGTGGGTTCTACTCTAATGACCTCATATAACCCAACTACTGCCTAACTCTAGGTAACTGCATACAGGGGGCTAATATTTGAACATATGTACACCAGGAGGTTATACACATTTAGTCTATACTGTTTTGGTCTGTGTCCTTTTATTATTAACAATACCTACATTGTAAAGGAAAGATTTTACATTGGCTCAGAATTCTAGGCCAAGGTCAAGAGGCCACATCTGGTGTTGTCCTTTGTGGCAGAATTCCAAGGTGTGTAGAACATCAGATGACAAGAGTCAGGAGCAGTTGTGAAGAAAGGAGAAAGAGAGTGAACCAAGGAAGGTCAGCTTGCCTTGTCATAACTCATTCTCTTAATAAGTAATCCAGACCTACGAGAGAACATCAATCTCTTATGGAGGAGAAGCTCCATGAGCCATTTACTCTCCTCTAGGTCCCGCTTCTTAAAGGTCCCATCACATTTCACTGTGGACAAAGTTTCCATCAGAAGAACCTTATAAGTAGGGAGAGACAAGGGAGAATACAATCGGGCACTACCTACTCCATAGCAGTGGTTTTCTGCCATGACTTTAAAAGTCTACCAATTTGATCACAACAAGTTGGGTGGGAGATTCAGACAGTGGGTCAGCATGAGGAAATGCATAAACATTAATGGGAAATATTTACAGATGATGTTGGGAAGCTCTATTTAGCTTAACAATAGCCTGCCAGTGGTCAGGTGGTGAAGTGATTTCAACTTTAGACTGGTTTGGACCTTGCTTAATGTGGCTATTGAGTTTTGTCCTGAAGAATCATGGCATGCAAGTTGTGTGAGAAGATTCATCAGAGTGTAATATGTAAGATATAGCAGACGATAGAGAGAAGGGAGCTGTGACATCCTAGGTCTGAGTAATATGCTTGATGAGACTAACAGAACCTTCACCAGTACAATGTCCCTGGTAGGGGAGAAGAGAAAAATACCACAGGACATCTAGGGTACCAGCAGTAGTGGGGCCAGAAAAAAAGACTACACTGAAGTTCTTCACATATATAGCAGCTGAAGAAAATGGAGAAAGAGGAGCAGAGAGCCGAAGATTTGGCCATACTCACTTGGGAGTGTTTGTTCAGGATGCCAAAGGACTTTGGTGTGGGGTCAGGGTAGGGAGTGTGTGAAGGAGTGGAGTTTCAGAGTCTTCTCTGCTTTTCAGAGAATCTGGAAGAAAAGTAGGCAGGACATCAAGGAGGTTGAGAGCTAAGAAGTGGCCGGGCATTAGGCAAGCAGGAACTGACTGGTGACCTCCAAGAGCCTCTATTAGCACAAGCTGAGTGGCAAGATATTTCTTTACTTGTAGGGATGTCCTGACTTAGCCATTTCCTACCATCAGTGGATATGTACATGGGAATTCACTTAACAAGGTCATTGCAGGCACAGGGCAGAGCTGGTGTCAATGCTCAAGGCAAACAGACACTCATACATTCTTCATACTTCTTTTTTTCTTCTTGCTTCAGTCAAAAGAGATCTATAATGCTATTATATTCTGAGTCAAAAAAAAAAAAAAAAGGCTGAAGTGGGTCTGTCTAATGCTGCTTGTATCCTAATGCTAAAACTGGTTTCTCAAGATGTGGTTGTCTCCAGCTAGCAGATGCTTGCATACTAAGATGCCATATGAAACTTCTCCCCACTGGTCAATAAAAGGCTAGAGCCTGTGATTGTGCAGTGGAGGGAGAAGGTGGGATTGGAGGTTCTAGGTGAAGAGAAAGAGGAGGACGGATGGAGAGGAGGAAGCTGTAATGGAGTAGAACAGTGTAACCAGGAGAAACAGCAAGTAACAATGGGGCTTTATAGCTGGGGAATAAGTTAGACTAGCCCTAGATCTGCCCAATCTAGGCATTTGACTTATAAACAAAATATCTGGATTGTGTGTCTTTTATACTGGCTTATTAGGACACTAGATCCAACAACGATTGGCATTTAAATCTAACCAATAAGCATTTAGAACTGTTCTATCCCCCCGTAATTCAGAAGTTCTGTACATCTGAAGGAGAGACCTAAAATATCTAGCTAGGGGTCCCATAAGTAGAGGCTGTAGGCTGGACAGTTACTCCATGACCAGCCTGTTCTCTGTGAACTGTCTGGCAGCCAAACTTGTTTATGAGCTTTTGAAAAAGTCCTGCAAGGGCATAAAGGCTGAGGGCATGCAGACAGGTCATGTGTTTGCCTAGGAATGCCATTGTGGAGACTCTACTCTTGTCCAGGCCTAGTGTCTGCTGCCACACAGGCAACTCCACAAGCCTCGACAGCTGCAATTAAAAACAATCCCTGGACTCTGCAGCCAAGGTTTTGTTTTCAAACACTTTTGAAAGCATTAAGACACTCAAGGGCTGCCCATGGCAGCCTCAAATTAGATGGGTTTTGTGCCAGGAGAGATGGATTGGAGGACTCTTGTTCAGTTGGTAATTATACAGCAATGGGTATTTTATGAATTTTTAGAAATGCAGAGTGGAGAGAGGCGAGAAGGGCAGGCACTTAGTGCAGGGTGAGCTCTGGTTGCATGGGTTGGCCTCACGGGCTCCACCGCAGTCTCTTTGGGGGCAGTCTGTCGGCAGTGGCCCTGGCTGGCACCAAGGCTCTGAAGAAATGCGAGGGCAACCTGACATTTTCCTATTTGTTTATTTTAATCTCTCAGGCCTGCTGAAAACAACTGGAATCTTCTGAGTTGCTGAAAGCACATAGGCTTCTTTGATCGAGCTCTTGGCCTCTGCCACCCTAAAGCCAAAGGGGTTCATTGATTAAGTTGTTGAGTAACTATGCCCTCTGTGAATTCAGGTCAGACCAGAGGCGATGGTTAGCTGGCAGATAACTGTCCCTAATGCAGTCTTTACCATAGCCTCCAGAGCTTGGCGTAGGACAGTGTCCCACTGAGATCCAGGCTGCAAAGTGGGAAATATTTTGGTCTGAGCATCTTTCTGTGGAAATGATGGAAAAGCAAAAGCTAAAAGGGATTCAATTATTCATCACAGCTGGAGGAGACTCATGTAGATGGACAGGGATATGGATCAAACAGCAACCAAGCTCCCATTTCCTTTTTAGGTTAGAAGTAGATCAAATTGGACTTGGTAGACTGAGAATTAGCTCACACAGACCTAGGCTACTGATAGGTTCTCACCTATCATGGCCCCTAAGGAAAAGCTGCTGGGCCAGGCAGCCTTCTCAGACCAGATCTTGCTGGTTCCTTAATACCTTGTAAAGTAGAACCAAAGATTGTCCCATCCTGTGAGCAAAAGTCATAGTCTCAATGTCAGTCATGTCAAGGCAGCTTGGCACATTATGTTAGACAATGTTGTTACCCCTGTGATTTGGAAGTAAGTTTGATTTGACTTGAAATCTTTAAAAATAATCATCAGGAATCAAATAAAACAAAACAACCCTGAGAGCCAGAGATTAATGGGAGGGGAATATCATTAAAACAATTTATATACATGTATGAACATGTCTTAATGAAACCCATAATTACATTTGATTGATATATACTAATAACAAAGACAAAAGGTCAGAAGGAGAGACCTCAATGAGTCTTGGCATTGCTTTGTAGAGTTTGAGCCAGAGCCTCATGTTCCTGCTTCCACAAGCAGCAAGCGGCTGCGACCGCTCTGTTGTCCTTGTCATGATGAACTGTACCTGTAAACCCCAAGCCAAAAGAACTTTCCTCTCCTAAAAATATGTTTATAAACCATGCGTGTGTGCATACAGGTGTGCATGCACGCACACCTCTGTGAACTGGTTCTGATATCCATATCTCTCTATTAGTCTCTCTTTCCCTTCCCTGGGAAAGCCCCAGTGTCTGTGCCAAGCTTGGGGGACAGGCTGTACCCAGGTGCAATTAACTTTTCTCTGAAGCCTGCTGAGCAACTCACTTAGTTCAATTGCAAACTCTACTGAAATGACACAAGCTAAGTACTTTGGAAGTTGGTGAAATAAGAAGGTGAAAAGAGAATCACAAGATGAAAAAGTGGATGAAGATAAAGTTGCAAGACAAATTCTGCTAGGTGATTCTACCTAGCTACAAATTCTACACAGGTCTTACTTAGAGTCTTATTGCTATAGCATGACCAAGAAGGTGGCCCTTATAAAGGAAAACATTTAATTGGGGCTGGCTTACCGTTTTTGAGGTTTAGTTCATCATCATCACAACAGGAAGCATGGAAGTGTGCAGCAGACGTGGTGTTGGAGAAGGGGCTGAGAATTCTACATCTTTATCTGATGGTAGCCAGCAGGATGATACATTTCCTGGGTTGAATTTGAGAGTAGAGACCTTAAAGCCTGCCCCTACGTGACAGACTTCCTCTAAAAAGCCCATGCCTACTCCTAAAAGCCACACCTCCTAATAGAGTTACTCCCCATGGGTGGGCCAGGCACTCAAACACTTGAGCGTATGGGGGCCAAACCTATTCAAACCATCATAGTAAGACAAACTTGCTAAAGACTGAAGAACACAAAAGACAGATGAAATGAGCGTGAGCATTTTCACTTCAGGAAATTGAAACTAGAAATCGCACGTGGATGGAACGCTTATCAGAGAATTCATACTTTCTATATTCTGGAAACTTGTCCCTTATCAAATTTGTATTCAAATTTTGCTTATTTTGTGGCTTACTTTTTATTTTTATAGTATCATTTGATACTATATTTTGATCTAATATTTTATTAAGCCCAACTTTGTCTATTATCTCTCTCTACATGTACTTTTATTGTTGTGCTTAAGCAACCATTTACAAACGCAAGACCACGAAGATTTATCCTTTTTGTTTTCAGAATGTTATACACTATTTTGCTGGACATAGTGATGTGTGCCTATAACCCTACACTCCAGGAATCAGAAGGTCAAGGTCCTCCTTAGATACATATTAGGTTTATGAGCCAGCTTGGGCTACATGAGACCTCATCTCAAAAAAACCAAACCAAACCAAAACAAAAAAACAAAAAAAAAACACCAACCACAATAAAAAGCAAAAACAAATTTACAATTTTATTTCTTATGTTTGGTCTTTGATCCATTTTGAATTAATTTCTGTTAGTCTGCAAAGGTTTTCATAACAAAATACTGTAGGCTGGTAAAAGAAGTTTCTTTCTTAAAGTTTTAGAAGGCAGTCTAGTACCATGGAGATAGCTGGCTAACTTCTGACTAGGGCTCTCTACATGGATACATGGATCCCATTTGTCTTCCTTCTTGCTGTGTCTTCAGGGCAGAGGGAACTGAGACAGCTCTGGTATCTTCTTTTATAAGGGTACCAATACCATCACGATGGCCCTATACTCATGACTAACCCTGGTCCCCTCTCCCAGCACCCCTAGGAAGACCTATCTGTAAACACCATCCTTTTGGGACTATAGTTTAATACGTGGATTTGGGGTGGAGGAAGAAACAGATATTCATTCCAACATCAAGCTTATATTCGGTTTGGGTTGTAGGTTTAATGTCATTTATTTTGCTATGTAGACAGCTAGTTGTCCCAGTATCATCACAAGAAGACACTGCTCTTCCCCAAGCTTTTGGAATGACTGCTGAAAATCAATTTACTAGAAATGCTTATGTTTGATTCTAAATTTTCTTCTGTTCATCTATGTGTTTAAGTTTGTGTCAGTCATATCACATTCTTTTTGTTTACTGTAGCCTTACAATAAGTTTTAAAGTTGGCAAGTTTGAATACTTCAACTTTGTTCATCTTACTTAATATCACTTTTGCTTTTAGTGTCATCTTAAATTCTGAGCAATTTACCCCCTTCCCCCTACCCCCACTTTTGCAAAAAACAGCCACGTAGAAGAAACAGGAGTTATTCTGTAGGTTGTTTTGGAAATATTGCCTTTTCGACAGTTCAAACTCTCCCAGTCCATAAACACTGTATGATTTTTTCAGTATTTCTTTATAGTTTCACTATACATATTTCACACATCAACTTGTTAAATTTACCCCTAAGTGTTTTACTCTTTTATTTTAATTTTTATATTTAAGAATTCTTCTTCATTTTTATTTATTTATTTTAATGTGTAATAGGTGTTTTTGTCTGCATAGGTATCTAATGCATTACATGTGCAGTGCCTGTGGAGGCCAGAAGAGGGTATCAGCATGCCCTGGGACTAGAGGTATAGATGGTTGTGAACCAGTATGTGAATGCTGGGAATCCAACCTGGATCCTCTAGAAGAGGAATATATGCACTGAACTGCTGTGCAATTGCTTCAGTGGCTAGACTTTTACTATTTCTGATGCTACTGGAAGTGGGATAGTTTTGTAGTTACTGTATGTGTACTATAGGGCATCCACACATTTATTGTTTATGTACCACACAGATATGACACAGATACACACACACACATACAAATATTACATATAAAGTATGCTTGTAGCTGTTGATGAGAGTTGGCAATAAAAAATTTTCTGAGTACTATTGCTTGAAATATTAAAAAAGATCACTCCACAAACTCTCCTGCCCTGCCAGTCTGTGTTCCCATTCTAGTGCCGGCACTAGCCGCCATAACACTATGTCCTGGCGGGCTCCTGCTATTCTCTCCCAGCTAACAAGATCATCTTGCTTACATGCAACACACCCCACACCCCACAATCAGCCATCTAGAGCCTAGTTACCTGGTAGAAACATGACTCTTAAGGGTTAATTATTCAACCAGGCTTATATATCAATAAGATCACAACATACAAGATGCCAATACAATAATTTCAGAGCCAAATGATAAAGATAATGCTTTGACCCAATTATTCTAACCTTGTGAAACCTTAGCTACTGTGGCTGTTTAAAACCACTCGGGGTTTGGATCATCTTTCTGTTCGTCTGCCTCCATGTTGAATTCTCTCCTGGCTTTTGTTGCCAACCCGCATTCTCTTCTTTCTGTTGCTTATTTTGACCTATGAAATCCTGAACCTTTAGTTCTAGTGTTACTTGTAATCTCTTTTCTAAGGCAAGGAATTTTTTATCTAGGGCCCAATCTTTTGAGAAGACATAGTAAATCAAGAGAACAAATATTGCAATACCAGCAAATGATAAGGTGTCTATTTCTTCTAAATTCATCCCTGTCAAACCTTTCAAAATATCATCACATAAAGCCCAAAAGATATTTATTGTGTTTCTCATCTTTAAGTATCAAAAGATTATATATCTCTCTTTATACCAATGAATTACCTGGTCTGGAGCCCTTTGTACCTTTATCTCCACAATTCTTTATTCATAGGAAGGGGCTGAGTGTAGAAAGACCAGTGTGGTCCTCTGTGTCCCTGGTTTGGGTTGCAGCTGGCAGCATGTGTTTGTGTGCTGATCTCAGGCAACCTGAAGTGTAAACAAGCAGTCAGGAGATCCAGTCTGGCTGTCGTAGAGACGAGGGTGGGGAGTGGGGGTGGGGGGCATAGGATGCAGAGAAATGAGCATGAGACTCTTAATATCAGAGTCATGGATTTGTGCCCTACGTTGGGTGCCAATTTGCAGCGATAAAATTTAAACCCAATTTACCCAATCAATAAATTCACAACTCAGTTAATTGGTATACAAGCTACTCACCTAGATTGGGCAGATCTATCACTACTCTATTCTTATCTATTAGATCCCATATGACTTGCGATTTCTCCAAGCCACGTGCTTCAGCTCCATCTTCCTTCCACCTTGCCCTCCTCTATCTTCCTCCTCCATCTTCTTCTCCTGTCTCCTCCCCTGTCTCGTCTCTCCCCTTCTCTTCCAAACTTTCCAGCTCCACCTTCCCGCTGCTGCCCAATCATCGGCCTTAGCCTTTATTTGAAAAGTTAAGGTGGGGAGAAGGTTCACAAGTCACCTACCTCTATATGCGATTCACTCCTCATCTGCAGTGCTTCCCAGGAGAGTAGAATTAGCATCAAAACACAAGACCAGGGCTATCCACAATAGACTACAATGACAATTACACTGCTAAGAATTTATATAGATGAATGATCAGAGAAATCTCTACTCCGCATTTCCTTCCTTTAATATTCTAAGAGAATATTTTTCTGAGGTCACTTGTGGCCATCTCTGTTCGCCCAGGCCTTGGGAAGTGGTAAATAGAAAGAGAAAAGTCTTAGGACTTGGATTCAGGCTCTGCTGGTGAACTTCCTGCCTGGATGCTCTTAGCTAAGGAGGCCATTTTGTTATTGTGAAATTGAGATTTGCTAAATGGGAAAACCAAAATCTGCTTCACAGAGTTCTGAAAATTAAATGAGCCATCATTATATGCTGCAACATTTCCTCTGTCCAGTCACATTAGGGCAGGGGCAGGCCTCTGATTGGACAGGAAGAGAGAGGTGGATCTAGAGTTGAGGAGGAGAAAGGTCAGGAGCAGGAGGAGATAGTTTTTCATCATGTAGTCAGATGATGAGGACGAGTCAGACGCTGCATGGTTATAACCAGGCTACAGTTTTTACAAGGTTAAATTAATTGGGTCAAAATATTGTCTTTATTATTTGGTTCTGAAATTATTGTATTGGCATCTTGTAGATTGTGATCTTATTATTATATAAACTTGATTGGATATTAAAGCCTTAAGAATAACTTAGGAGTCATGCTTTACCTACCATGTACTAGGCTAGATGAATGATTGTGGCAGTGTATAAAGAGTTGCATGTGAGCACGATGTTGCACAGCTGGGAGAGAATAACAAGAACCCACTGGAACTTAGTGTTGAGACCGGAGGGTTCCTGCATAAGAACGTGGCACGGTGGGAAAGGGAGTTTGCGGGGTAGATTCATTTTTTATTAATTCCTGCAACAATTATATGAGTTCTTTATACTAAGATATGAAGGCACACAGTCTGGATGATTCATGAAAGCATCTGCCACATTCCCTTCATTCCTCAAGAAGAAATGCATAAGTTTGAAAGATTTATCTATTGTGTTTATTCTACGAACTCATACTCAGGAAAATTAAATGTTAGGAACAACAGTAAATGTGGAAAATACTTGTGTTGTACATGAACATATATTGTTTTTTATGTGATAAGTGAGGGGGTCAGTGTTCCTACTTTTTGGCTGTGGAATACAGAAGAGCTAACTGGCTTAAAAAGAGACTGTGGTAGCCAATCATGGCTCCTTTCTTAGGACAACCGTAGACAAAGATCATTATGATATTTTTTCCAGTGAAAGTAAATGATGTGGATACGTTTTCCTATAAACACACAGTTAATGGGAGCACCAGAAGCAGCTCATAAACTTGATATTTGTGAGTGGCCCTTAGCTAGCTCTACCTGAACATCTTAATGATGAATGTTTTTCTTGGTTACTTGACATCCCTTCAGCATCCTTCAGGCTTAGGATGCTAAACTCAAAATAAGACTCTCATTTTATGTCTGTTTTATAGATACATAACTTTTTAAACCATTCTGTTACAATGCGAGACTTTGATTTCTCCAAAAAAAGAAAAAAAAAAAAGAAAATACATTTGAAAATATCATGTGTGATTGAGGTAAGCTGATCCAATAAGATGTCTCAGACATGGTTCAGAGGGTGTAAATGCATTCCATATGACACGTGAGTCTTACTACATAGAAGTGTTCTAAGAGCTTTAACAGATGGTTTAGTAAAGCAGAGCCCAAGCCCCAGGTATTAGTGAGCCTGTTTGATCAGAGGAATTGGAAATGGCTTAAAGAATGTTGTGCCTGGAAGAAATAGCATGATCCAAGAAGAACATTTGAAAGAAATTAAGTTTTTTTCCTAAGCTTACTTGTCTTGTGTAGAAGTCCCATTGACAATCTACTGGCAAAAGCATCCCCATAGAACATAGATGGAGAAGATTTTCTTCATTGATGGGGGTTTGTAAACAAATAGGATGAATGTAATGCACTTAAAGGGAGTTAAATGAAATGTGTATCCTTGTATTTGGATTTGAGAAGGGAAATAGACAGGAAAAGGGAGTTTTGTTCTTCCCTTGGGTATTATGTATTGTTTTGAGTATAGAAGTAGTTTTGGCATCTTCATGCCTTACTCCCCTTTGTGAAATCCTTCTAATCTGTATGATGGCTCTTTGTGAGCAAGGCATCTCTCCACCTTCAAAATGAAAACACTGAATTGTACTTCTCTTTCTGAACAAGAACACATGAACTTTATGTTATTTTTTTGATTTATTAGCAAGTGCTGACAATGATTCATATCTGCTAGTGACTGAAGCTGGGAAGAGAAATGAGAATAAAAAAATGTTTAAAGAAACCAAAGATCTGAAAGAATATCGATTGAATTTATATCACAAGAGTAATCACCAGGGGCTATAAAATTGATTTGCATGGATTGGCAGTGACTCAGTTTAGAACTTATTTTTCACCAAAGAACATTTTGGAGGTATATTAATCAGAGTCAGGAGGGTGTGTTCCGTTAACAAGCTCAACATCTCAGTGACTGAGGCACATCATTTTGTTCCTTGAACCTGCTTTGTATTTAAGAGCCAAGTCTGAAGAAGGCTTCAGCATTTTTCCAGATGAGGAACATTTGGGTATGCAGCCTTGGCTGCCAGAAAGGAAGAAGAGAGAATTTAAGGTCTTGTATTGATAAAGACTTCGTCCAGGTCAATCTATTCAAATCTATTGGATACTGAATCAAATGACCTAGTCTATCTTCCAGAGGATAGGGAATGTATCCTGTGTTGTAAGGAAAAGACAAAAAGAACCCAATACAAACTCTACTGCAAGGAAGCAGAGAATTATAAAAGATGGGAAGAGATAAACAGTTATTCTAAGGGAAAGGACCTTGGGATATTTTCCAGTCCATCATAGGATACGATACAAACTAGTTGTCCTGGTTGATAGATGCACATGATCTTTGGTTTCTGTCTGCTTATATGACTTCATTTTCTCTAACTCTTGACAACTTTCTTTACTTTTTGGTTCTTTTCTGTTCTTAATGTGAGCCAAGCTTGTACTTCCTCCAATGATCTTGCATTTACTGTTCATTCTGCCTAGGATGCTCACCTTCTCCTCAAACACACACCTTCTACTCATAGAGTATTTGGCCATCATATTCTTAGAGAAAACATACTCAACTCATCAGTCCAAATAAACCAATATCTAGTTCCTAGATATTTTCTGCCTATGTAACTGTTGCATTTAAGTTTTCCCCCTGCTCCTCTCCCTGCTCCTCTCCCTCCATTCCTTTTCTTAACTTGTGGTGCTGGAGCCTGAGTGTAGGGCCTTGCTTATCTAGAAATGTACTCTACCATATCCTCAGTTTTTATGCTAGAATGTGCAATCATATGATATTTCCATATTATTTGTCTCTTTTTAAGGTTGTTTTCTTTCACTGCAGTATGCTCATTTGACTAAGGATCTTGGTTATCTCCTTCACCAGTGTATCCTCAGGATGCAGGAAGCATCTAAGAAATGTTTGTTCAATAACTGAATTCAGAAAGGGCCGACCAGAGTGGCATGGAGGCTATAACCACCAAAAATGTCCTCATGGATGTAAAAATACATACTTTCAACATTAACAGTCATACCAAGGAAAGATCGCCAAGACCAATCAGAAGAAAAACCTTGGGTGCTCATACAGAGCTACAAAAGATCAATTAACTTAGACACTATGGTAACTTTGGGTTTGATTAATAACATGTATTCACAAATGTAATATTGGCATCTTGTTCACCCTTGAGAATTATGGCTAGCTATTGATATGGACCCTATCATCCGAAGCTTCTTGCTGTTCATGTGGTTTTTTATATTTCCTCTCATTGAATCCATGCTGGCCTTGTGTGACCAATGCAATATGGCAGAGATGACTCTAAAATCTTAGATAACTTGCTTTGGAGGAATCTGGCTCTGATGTTTTGAGCATATTGAAGTAGGCTTGTGTAGATATCCATATAAAGCAGAATTGGAACCCTAGGCAAAGGCCAGCACTGTTTTGCCACTAAAGTGAGCAAGTTACCTTTGGAAGTAGACCTTCCAGTGCTCATAAGCAAGAACTTGTGCTTATATGGCTCAATTAAGCAGAGTTATAGAATCTGCAAGAAATAAGAAATGATTACAGTTTTAAGTCAGTAACATTTGGAATTATTTGCAATACAAGCAGACTAACTAGAACATTGAGGTTTCTTTAAATTATCAAAGGTTTTCAACATTCTGGGATGCTCATTCTCTTTTAGAGTGGAAGAGGAGAGAAAGGAAACTGTTCTGGTCCTAGCCAGTCAGGTGAAGCCAACTCCCACACCTGCCATGGGGCAGTAGATATTTGAGATACAGGACCATAGTATATACCTGCCTTGCAAAGCAACTGGAGAGCACTGTAACAATGATTGGATAGCTCAGGAAAACAATGTTAAATTGCATATTAGTGGCTGTGTCCACACAAACAACTAATTGCTGAATTTTTGTTTTAGAATAGATCATTTAGTTAATGTGTAGGATGCAGGAAGGCTTAAAATGTAAAGCTACAACGGATAAGTTAAGACATTTTTTTCTGGGCCAAAGGACGAGATGCAGATTTAATAGATTTCTTTCAAAATTATATATTTTCAAAAGTATAATATGGAATATGTTCTGAATATGGACCTGTGACAGAAACAGTGTCACCTTATGTTTATAAACTGGCATTTCAATGGTTTTCCTTGATTTTCCTTGAAAAGTTGACCTGTTGTACATGTGTGCAGATGCCTGACCTTTGACTTTCCCATGATGTAATCTTCCAGTTCATAAATTACTGTTGGGATTTAAGGCTTCAAGGAACTAAAAATATGTGTTCATTTGCTTCAAGTTTTGACTTTCTTTGATACTTCCCACTCTGATGTAATATGCTTGTCTTAGTGTATTTCTTTTTTTTTTCTTTTTTTTTTTTTTTAGATATTTTCTTTACTTACATGTAAATTTCTCCTTTCCCAGTTTCCCTCCAAAAAACAAACAAACAAACAAACAAACAAAAACAACAAGAACAAACCCCTTTTGCCTCCCCCCTCCCCATGCCTGCCACCCTCCCTCTCCCACTTATTGGCCCTGGCATTCCCCTACACTGGGGCACAAAACCTTCACAAGGCCAAGATCCTTTACTCCTATAGATGATCAAATTTGCGATCCTCTACTATACACCTGCTGCCAGAACATTCAGTCCCATCATGTA
>JADRCD010200710.1:0-40620 GCA_019843815.1 Montemys delectorum
ATATATATATATATATATATATATATATATATATATTTGCACATATATGTATATATGTTCTCCAGATCGTCTTAATGAAAGAATAGGTGATGAAGGAAAGCCTGAAGTCTTAGTATTCAGTCTCCTCAAAGTGGCTTTTACCCAAGATCCTCCAAGGCAGTTATAGGAGAGACCAATCACATGCAGAGGGATCCATAAGATAGGCTAAGCTTCAGAAACGGCTGGAAAAAGAACCGTGAGCGTCTGGAGCAGAAGCCCCTAGGGTGCAGAACAGACTGCTGTGCAGCTAGAGGGAAAGATTATACTTAAGAGGCTCAAGACCAAGCCACGAAAAGCCAGGGCTCACTGAAGCTCCGTGATGTAAATCCTGTGGTGGGGGGTGGGCTCATTCCTATTGTAACAGCCTGATAGAAAGACTTCTGTGCACTGGGCACACAGCACCATTTAGTCAATACAGGTCTTGTGACTATGGATGCAATGGAACTGAAGAGTCCTGTTTCTGAAAGTGTGTGAAAGGTGAAAGGCCTCTCACCCCAGGAAGTGTCAATGCATTGTCTCTTTCTCAGGAAGGAAGGACATACCAGCACTTGGATGCTTCTGTAATCATGACTCCACATGGCAATGCTGATGCCTATGGTCTGTGCCTGCACTGCTAAATGGAATGGACATGTGTATTCCCCCTTGCTGCCATGGTGCTAGGGTACTATTTCTTTGGGGGCTATACATATATATATAATTTTTAAAATATATGTTATTATATATTATTTATTATATATTCTATATGATGTGTTTATTATATTGCATATATTTACATATATAAATTTTAAAAATATATATTAACTTTAAACTGAAACTTTCAAAATCATTAGAAGAATGAAAATGTGATCAATCTCTTATCTATAATCTGCAACTTGGTAAATATTCCTGCATAAAGGTCTACAAATATGTTTAATATTCGTGACTATTTAAAACTGCAGATGAACTAAGTCCCCAACAAGAAAGTATTTCAATATGCTTCCAGTGCATCACAATGTGGACTAGTAAATTCAATAATGGAGGAAGGAGTTGAAACTAAGTGGAAAGTTCATGACACGTTGTACGCACACTAAACTCGAGAGCATGCGTTCATCATGTGTGAATGTGTGTATTGAGGGGGCTGCACCTTATGAGACCCTGTGTTTAAACCTCAAGAGTTCCCCATGCCTCCTATTAAGCATGGAGATGACATAAAAGAAGTTGTAGCTTCCCGACTGATATGTTACCTGTGTCATGTTTTTTTTTAAGATGTATTTTATTTTATGTGTATGAGTACACTGTAGCTGTACAGATGGCCGTGAGCCATCATGTGTGTGGCTGCTGGGAATTGAACTCAGGACCTCTGCCGGCCCTGCTCACTCCAGCCCCTCTCGCTCACTCCAGCTTAATTCACTGCAGTTGTCTTCAGACACACCAGAAGAGGGCGTCAGATCTCATTACCGGTGGTTGTGAGCCACCGTGTGGTTGATGGGATGCGAACTCAGGACCTTTGGAAGAACAGTCAGTGCTCTTACCCGCTAAACCATCTCACCCGCCCCCCTTCATGTTTTTATATAGACTCTATGTTACTGTGTCACAGCCACTCTCTATCCAACCTTCAAAGACATCTCCATGGCTGCTGGGAACATTTATAGCTAAGAAAGTGCAACCAAACACTATTGAATCTTTTTTTTTTTTTTTTTTTGGTTTGTTTGTTTTGACAGTTTATAATTAAGTATAATTTTGTGTGTGTATACATAGATACATACACACATATATGTATATTTATATACAGACAGACCAGAATAAGTTTAATTCTCTACCCAGCTCAAACTGGCCCAGACCTCCCATAACCCAGTCTGGCCCCAAACCCTGATGTAATCCTCCTATCACTGCCTCCCAAGGGCTGTGGTTACAGGTGTAAAGCACCATGCTGGGCTGTCACTAAATTCTGAATGTCACAAAGACCCATATAATACTCTCCTTGCATTGAAAAACTATTTTTCAGAAAAAATAATTGCTGCTTTTAATGACAAATGAGTGAATTTTCCTCATGTTTTCTTTTTCACTTTCATCGTAAGCATTAATATAAATAAAACCCCATCAAATTTCATGTTAGCATCACATGTTAGAGCTAGCTGTTAACATTTAACAGCAGTTTGTATTCATGCAAACCTAGAGATCGTAGGTAGGCAGTGGTGGCACACGCTTTTAATCTCAACACTTGGGAGGTAGAGGCAGGTGGATCTCTGAGTTTGAGTTAAGTACAGGGAGGCTAACCCAAAGCTTTCCCAGGACAGCCCTTCTTTATCTAAATCTGATAAGACGGAATGAAACCTTTTGATCTTTGATGCTCAGTGTCCTGAAACACCAACCTTGTCCCCATTCACACCCAGCCCAAGGCTTTGGCCACCCCACCCCACACGGATACATCCTTATGTCCCACACATCTGTCTAACTGTTTACAGTGACTCTGCTCTTTCTTGTCTGCCCCATTGGCCTACCTCTGATCTTCTCACCTCCCCTTACTGACCCTCATCCACAATTTCTAATAGTAGCTTGAAACTTATTTTTGAAAAGACATGCCCTGTGGTCAGGATTGTTCCCTGTTCTCTTCTATTGTAGAGAGCAAACTTTACATTTAAATATTTGTCTGCATAATTACTTAAGTGTCACTCCATACAAGCTTTGTAAAGTCAGGGAAAGGGAGCAGTACCTACCTGGCCCAGGATCAGCTCTGTACGCATGTGTGGAGAGAAGGCAAGAAGGAAATGATCTTTAATGGTTTGTTTATTTTTATTTTATGTGCATTGGCATTTTTGCCTTGATGTGTGCCTCTATGAGGGAGTCGCATCCCCTGGAGCTGCAGTTACAGACAGTTGTGAGCGGCCATGTGGGTGCTGGGAAGTAAACTTGGTCTTCTGGAAGAGCAGCCAGTGCTCTTAACCTCTGAGACATCTCTCCATCCCTAAGAGAAATAATTTTGATGATTTCTTTAGAAAACTGTAATGCTTCTCTGCAATATTTGTTATTTTTTCCTTTAAAATTAGTTTAAGCTGTTATAAATATAAATACCTAAAAATAAGTATTTTGGTTTATTAATTATGTCTTTGCATAATCTATAGTTTTGGTTTGGTTTTGGTTGTCTGTCTGTCTGTCTGTCTGTCTGTCTGTCTGTCTGTCTGTTTTTTAAGGCAGGGTTTCTCTGTGTAGCCCTGGCTGTTCAGGAACTTGTTCTGTAGACCAGTACACAATCTGGGTTAAGTACACTTGCTCTGTACTTAACCCAGATTGAAGCCAGATTCTCTGAGATGCAGTTGACCCAAAGCATCTTCGCTGCAAGGTTATGCCTTCTAAGATTTTGCAGATTCCCAGGGACTTCAGTTTCCTTAGTCATTATGGAACACGAAGTGTTTTTCCTATGTGAACCCTAGAGCCAACTTTTCCTTCCTTCCTTCCTTCCTTCCTTCCTTCCTTCCTTCCTACTTTCTTTCCTTCCTTGCTTGCTTTCTCCTCTTCTTCCTCCTCCTCCTCCTCCTCCTCCTCCTCCTCCTCCTCCTCCTCCTCTTCCTCCCCCTCGTCCCCCTCCTCCTCCTCAACACGCTGACTATATTCTGATACCTCTAATTCCAGTCCAACATTACAATGTTCATTCTTGTTTCTCCTTTTCCTAATTTACAAATGCCCTTTCTTACAGTGACTCTCTTTATCCTCAAAGTATTTACCTATGTGCTAGTGCCTAGAATACACAGCCAGTGTTTCTTACTTTTAAATCACAACCAAACCATTATCTGTGTACTTGAAGAGAAGAAACCACTGCAGCCTGAGACTGAGTACCCAGCTTGGTGACATCACTCGCCTACTGTCTGAACCAAGTTCGTGGATCCTCCTACCATTTCTTTTCTTTTCTTTTTTTTTCCCCAAGACAATAAAACAAAACAATCACTAAGTATTTTTGCCACTCTGTATAATTAGCCAGTCCCACACTGTGGAACAGAATTCAAAGTGTCCAAAGAAGTTGGAAGAATGCCAGTTTTGAAAAAAACAAAACAAAAAACAAGAAAAGAAACCACCAATACCAACAACAAACCTTCAAACCATCAACTGTGGGAAGGATGTTCTACAGTATAAATGAGAGTTCCTGAAAGTAAGCAAAAAATCCCCTGAAAGGAGCCTTCATCTGCAGAGACTAACAGACCAACTAGAATTTCAGAGACTACTTTATCTTGAACTAGTTTTACCTTCTGGAACAGCCATCCCTTGCCCCACTCCATGTCTGAACTAACACCTCATGATAAAAACAAAACAAACAAAAAACAAAAACAAACAACAACAAAAAACCCAAAACCTCTTAGAAGCTTTGAACTTAGCCAAGCTTCCACCAATCCAAAAGCTAAGAATGTCAAGAGAGAACATCTTGGGCCGATAAAATAGCTCCCCAGCTCCACACACCCTACTCTCTGGTGTTCCCACCAATGTATTTTAAACATGCCCTTACATTTATGACGTTCTTTGCACTGTAAAACTATAAAAACTTCATGAAACTACTTCCATGCTGGGAACATGGAATTTAGGATAACCTAAACCTGTGTCCCTGGGCCACGGTCACACATAAAGGCTCCAGAATAAACTCTCTCTGTTATTCCCTTTAAGATGAGAGCTGTGGTTTGTTACAGCAACAACACTTTTCATGAACCTGAAGCACACCGTAAAGTGTGGGAAGATGTTTAAAAAATAACATATGACTTTGCTGCATTACTATAAAAGCAACAAACAAATAAATACCTAGCCAGTGAGATCAGTGGGTTAGCTGACAGGGACAGAGGCACGATTATGTGACATGGTTTTGAAGCCTGCAAACTTTTTCTCCACCCCCCACCTACCCATACTTCAAGCCTGAGCAGTGTGGGATGGTCCCATCTACCCAGATGCAGAGGGTGGGTTTTTGTTTGTTAGAGAATTAAACAGCTCATCTTGCATGATAATGATTGAGCAAAGTAAGGCTGTAATTACAGTGTTTGTCAGTTGGTATACCCCAGTCACCTCTGTATCACCTCTTGGAGGGGAGGAGCTCAGGCTATAATCAGACGATTGTAGACAGTTTAACCCTAAGAGTATCAGTAGACTGAAATAAAAGCAAGGTTAGTATATTTTCTTTGAGCAAGAATTCCTAGGTAAGAAGTATCGCAGTTAGAGTGTATGTAGTAATTACAGACTCACATGAGGAGTATGAGCACCACAGGCCTCTCTTATTGTCTGGTCTTGGAACCAACTAGTCAGCGACCATGGTGGTGAAACTGTAATCAGAACGCATGTCAGCGCCAAGCTCGAGAAAGACAGCCGTAGAGCCTGTGTTTTGCTTCCATAAACTTAATCTTCACACTTACCTGCTATGACGTGCCAATTTGGGACATTAGGAAACCAAGCCTTAGTAAAGTCTGAAAATTTGCCAGAATCCCAAGGCTGGTATGAGATCCTGTGCCCAACCATATGCCAAACCTTTGTTCTGCACTGAATGAAAAAAAGAAAGAAAGAAAGAAAGAAAGACAGACATGACTTCCCCTGGGCTTGGTGCATTAGAGAGTTTATTGTGGATAAAAAGGGAGAGCATAGTCAAAGACAGAGACATCTGGAAGAGTTCAGAGTGGACAGGATTCGAGCCGTGTGAGGGGAGGGGGACGGGGAGGGGACAGCAGCCAAGAGGGCAAAGGGTAAAAGGGGGCAGGTAACTAAAGTGGCTGGAATGTGTGTGGAAGAGCCCCTAGGGAAAGGGAAGCCTAGCCCCTGGGGTAGAGAGTTCAGGGTAGAAGGTGGGTATTCCACCCACTGTAACAGGTAGGGACTCGGGGATGCTGGGAGAACCTGGAGGCCGGCCAGGTCTACTTTGATATGTTGAGTGCACACCTCTGCCATTTGTCCTAGGGTTGGAGACTTAGCGTGCACCATGCTTGCTGAAAGCTTTGCGTTTGTTTTTTAAGAGAGTCTTATTATCGAACTCTAGCTAACCCGGAACTCACTAGTCCAGGTTAGCCCTGAACTCACAAGATATCTTGCCTCCCGTTGCTTCCTCGGTGTTGGACTAAAGGTAGGCACCGCCTTGCCTAGTCAGAAAGGTTCTTCTTCTTTTAAAGATTTAGTCATGTGTTATTCCTGTGTATGTACGTGAACCTGCACGCAGCGCTTGTGGAGGCCAGGAGAGGGCGTTGGGTCCCCTGGAACTAGAGTTATAGGTGGAGGTGAGCCGCCTGATGCCGGCGCTGGGAACTGAACCCAGGTCCTCTGCGTGACCAGGAACTACTTTTAACCACTCTCTAGCCATCGATCTCTAGCCCTCACTGAAAAACTTTTAGATGATTAAAATTACTTCTCTCTAGAAAAATATTTATGGTTGGCCAGTAGCAGGTGATCACTAGCAGATGAAGAAAACACTCTGCTCAGCAGGGAATGAAAACATTCCCTGTTTCCCTAAGCCGGCAGGGCAGAGGAACCATGGAACCCACTGTTTACACACCGCATGTGAATACAAACAGGAGAGTAAGGCTTAGAGTCTGTGTACCTCAGATACGACTTTCCCAGCTTTATCACCAGGAGAGGGAAGAGGCAGAGATAAAATAAAGATGCCGAGATCTGTTAAAACAAGAACAGCTACCAAAAGCTGTGTCCCTGAAAATTCCAAGGTTGTCACCTTAAATAATGTGAGAGGGATTACTAGGAATGATTCAGGACAGGAAATGGAAAACAACTTTCTATGACTGAAGCAGAACAAGTGGAATACATTGCAGTAGTTGTTGCTGATGTCATTGGCAGAACTGGGTCTCTGGAAATAAATCTTCCTTTGAACCAATTCACTTGAGAGCAGCTGGTCCCTGAAGCCATGACTCAAGCGACCAGATTCAAGAATGCATGACCATAACTTGAGTGGAGAAATTAGGAAGTGGGGTAGAATTCATCTTACTCCCCTCCCCACCGTGGACAAAGCTGGTTAAGAGCACTGGTTGTTCTTCTAGAGGACCTGGCATCTGTAACTCATGTCTCTGTATCTGTATTGCATATGCACATATATGTACATGTATACATACATATGTACATGTGTGTATGTGTAAAGCATTATATCTGAGGACTTTGCAATGGACTCAGGCAATCATGAAGAGAATGGTCTCCTCTTTTGCCTCCCCGACTCATACATATATAACAAAACCTAGGAACTAATTTTAGGAGATGAAAATTTCAGCTTTCCAAATTCTATAGTAGAAAATAAATATTCTAGGTAATAATAAAATAAAAGTAAAGCCAGTCAGTGAAGATTGTCTGCTACCCAGAGGAAGGTTTCCATGTTGGTTAATGGCTGTGGAACCTATTGTTCAAGTCACACTACAGCTTGGCGTGAACAACATCTGATACGTATGAGATGATGCTCAAAAAAAAAAAAAAATGTTTGCATGGACAAGAGCTGAGTGCCTGCCTAGCCTGAGCAAGCAAGGCCTTGAGTTTGATGCCTAGCAATGTAAAATAAACCAAATCAAAGTAACAGGTAAAAGAATCCATCAATCAATAAACTCCCGCTGTTTACAGAATGAACTGCCATTCATTCATTCATTCATTCATTGTCCCCTTCCCATTATCTCAAATCATCAAAGCACTCAAGTTTTACTTTAAAAATTTATTTTTAAAGCACATCCTTCCACTTTCTAAAAAAAATTATTTTATTTTTTAAAATTTCTATTTACTTGTGTATGCGCACGTGGGGGTGCCACCTGAAACCAGAAGAGGGCATCTGATTCCCTGGAGCTGGAGTCACAGAGTTAGCGGCCCTATGTCAGTATAGACTGAAGTGCTCTGGAAGAGCCCTGAGAACCCTGAGTCTCTGAGCCGCCTCTCGCCGTTCACTCGTTCAGATCCAAACTCCTATAGTCTTTTCAGTTTCTGCTCAACTCTTGGCGTATTTATTTTCTGTCCTTCTCTGTCCCCATTTCCAACAAGCTGCCAATCATGACCATAAATTACTTCATCTGCCATATCTTTCCTTAGAATTTTTTTTTCATAAAATAAAAATGAGATTAGGAGAAGAAAGAAATAAAAAGGCCCTGACCCGACATTATGAGACATGGAGCCTCCAAAGACACCAATGGGTTTGTTTTCTGTTGGCCATTTCCTGACGGGCAGGCAGCCTACCCTTAGGATAGTTTGCTTACTCAGTGAGATTCTCTTGGAGAAAAGTTTCATTTTCAAGTAGTTATCAATTGGAGGTAGCTTCTTGGTTAGGGATGGGACATGTGTCCGCGTCTCCTTTTATCTGTAAGGTCTCCATCTGGTGCTGACCAGTGCAGGTTCTGATCCTGCTACCTCAGTCTCTATGAGTTCCCATGCGCACTGACCCTAAAGATGTGCAAGCCTTGTTTCCTTGGTGTGCGCCGTCCCCACTGGCTTTTACACTCTTTCTACTTCTGCGTTTGAGGAGTTCCCTGAGCCCCGAGGGAAGGGATTTGATGGAGATATCCTGTTTAGGTCTGAGTGTTCCAAGTTCTCTCGTTCTTTTTTTTTTTTTTAAGATTTATTTATTTATTATATGTAAGTACACTGTAGCTGTGTTCAGACACACCAGAAGAGGGCATCATAACTCATTACGGATGGTTGTGAGCCACCATGTGGTTGCTAGGATTTGAACTCAGGACCTCTGGAAGAGCAGTCGGTGCTCTTACCCACTGAGCCATCTCTCCAGCCCCTCTCTCATTGTTTATATAACATCTGGCTGTGGGTCTCTATATTTGATGGTCAGCCACACAGAGTTGAGTATGGGTTCCATCTTGTGGAGTGGGCCTTAAGTCAAATCAGGTATTGGTTATTCCCAAAAGATTTGTGCTACCATTGCAATAGCGTGTCTTGCAGGCAAGACACCATTTTAAATTAGAGGGTTTGTGGCTGAGTGGGTGTTTACTTACTGTGGTAGCTTCCAGAATATCTTCCTATATCAAAGAGCTAGTATGTAGACTCTATGTAGGTGCCAGTTTGACATCATCATGTTCAATGCAGGTGTTGTCTTCAGCAATGGGGCCTTCTTTGTGGAGAGCAACCTATGAGTCTTGGCAACAGCCTAGGTTGTTTGGGGATTCCCATGGGACCCCTTCGATCAACAACTCAATTAGATAGAACCAAATCCTGTTACTGGAAGCTTCAGTAAGTGACAAGACAGACATGTCCAGTTGGAGTTCTGTCTCCCTTGTTATTTGGCAACATCATTTACATAGTCTTCATATAGATACATTTTTACAAACTTCTACTCTAATAGGTTTTCATTCTACCCCTCAGCTGGCCCTTAATTTTAGCTGTCTCTCCATTTTCCCTCTCCTGTCTCTGTTAGGCCTCAAAGAAAGCCCAGTTAAACAACGAGGAGCCAATTTAACATATCAAAGCTAACAGTGGGGGCCATGTTCTCCTGAGCTTCACTGCCCTTCCCATAAATGCCCTACCCTATATAAGCCAGCCATTTTGACTTTGCCTATCTGACTCTTGTTGCTCTTAGCTGCTGTTCTTGGTTCTCTCTCTCCTGACCTCTTGGTGTCTGCTCTCTCCTTTCTCCTTCCCCACCTCTGCACATGGCCCAGTTCAATCTACAGGTCATATTTAGTCTGGACCACTCCAGATGCCTCTGCCTGTGCTCTTCCTTATATTTCTAATAAAAATCTCACCCCAGTAGGAGCAGTCATGTCTTCCTTTTATTTCTTCTTTTCATTCAGTCCTCCTCTTTCCTCCCCTTCCCCATTTGATCTTCCCATTCCAACCCCCACCCCCATCAATCCATAACTATCTATTCTATTTCCCTTTCCCAGGGAGACTGAGGTGCCCCCCACCAAGTCCCTCACCCCATACCTAGGCTTTATGGTTTTATGGATTGTAACTTGATTATCATTGACTTAATAGCTACTATCCACGTATCAGTGCATTCATGCTGCATCTGTATTTTGGGGTCTAGGTTACCTCACTTGGGATGACGTTTTTCTAGTTCCACCCATTTACCTGTGTATTCCATGATTTCATTTTTTTAATAGAGTAATATCTCATTATGTAAATATAGCACATTTGTTGAGAGACATCTAGGTTGTTTCCTGTTTCTGGCTATGATGAATAGAGCAACAATAAACATGGTTGACCAAAAGGCACTATGGTAGGATAGAAAGTCCCTGGAAATATGCCCAGGAGTGATATAACTGAATCTTGAGGTAAGACAGATTCCCATCTTCCTGGAACCACCACATTGATTTCTGTGGTAGCATTCCCACCAACCCTGGATGAGCATTCTTTCTTACTCCACAGCCTCACCAGCATGGGTTGCCATGTGTTTCACTGATCTCAGCTGTTCTGACAGCCATTCTAACAAGAAATTTCAAAGTGGTTTTGATTTGCATTTTCCTGCTGAAAAAGGATGTCAAAGATTTCATTAAGTGTTTCTTAGCATTTGTGTTTCCTCTTTTGAGAATTCTCTGCTAAGATCTGTATCCCATTTTTAATTGGGTTATTTTGCTTTCTTGATTGTAACTTTCATTTCTTGTAAATCCTGTTTTTAATGATGGTTTTTAAATGCTTTAACCTCCCTTTTAGCCCACCACCCACCAGAGGTAGTGGGAAAGAAAGGATATGAGGGAAGTGGCTTTTGTAGTAGGATCTCATGATTCTTTGGATTTCCTCAGTGTCTGTTGTTATGTCTCCCTTTTCATTTCTGATCTTGTTAATTAGGATACTGTCTCTGTGTCCTCTAGTTAGTCTAGCTAATGGTTTATCTATTTTTGTTGATTTTCTCAAAGAACCAGCTCCTGGTTTGGTTGATTCTTTGTATAGTTCTTTTTGTTTCTATTTGGTTGATTTCAGCCCTGAGTTTGATTATTTCCTGCCTTTGACTCCTCTTGGGTGAATTTGCTTCTTTTTGTTCTAGAGCTTTCAGATGTGCTGTCAAATTGCTAGTGTATGCTCTCTCCAGTTTCTTTTTGGAGGCACCTAAAGTTATTAGTTTTCCTCTTAGGACTGCTTTCATTGTGTCCCATAAATTTCGGGATGTAGTGGCTTCATTTTCATTAAACTCTAGAAAGTCTTTAATTTCTTTATTTCTTCCTTGACCAAGTTATCATTGAGTAGAGTGTTGTTAAGCTTCCACGTGTATGTGAGCATTCTATTGCTTATATTGTTATTGAGGATCTGATAGGATACAAGGAATTATTTCAATCTTCTTGTATCTGTGGAGGCCTGATTTGTGACCAATTATATGGTCAATTTTGGAGAAGGTACCATGAGGTGCTGAGAAGAATGTTTTAGGATAAAAAGTTCTATAGATATCTGTTAAATCCATCTGTTTCATAGCTTCTGTTAGTCTCACTGTGTCTTTGTTTAGTTTCTGTTTCCATGATCTGTCCATTACAGAGAGTGGGGTGTTGAAATCTCCCACTATTATTGTGTGCGGTGCAATGTGTGCTTTGAGCTTTAGTAAAGTTTCTTTTATGAATGTAGATGCCCTTGCATTTGGGGCATAGAGGTTCAGAATTGAAAGTTCATCTTGGTAGATCATACCTTTAATGAATATGAAGTGTCCTATCACTCTAGGGTGAAAATTGATTTTATTCGATATTAGCTACTCCAGCTTTTTTCTTGGGACCATTGGCTTGGAGGATTGTTTTCCAGCCTTCTATTCTGAGGTAGTATCTGTCTTTGTCACTGAGGTGGGTTTCCTGTACACAACAAAATGTTGGGTCCTGTTTACATACCCAGTCTGATAGTCTATGTCATTTTATTGGGGAATTGAGTCCATTGATATTAGTAGATATTAAGGAAAAGTAATTGTTGCTTCCTGTTGTTTTTGTTGTTAGAGTTGGAATTCCGTTCATGTGGCTATCTTCTTTTAGTTTTGTTGGAAGATTACATTTTTGCTTTTTCAGAGATGTAGTTCCCCTCCTTGTGTTGGAGTTTACCATTTATTATCCTTTGAAGGGCTGGATTTGTGGAAATATATTGTGTGAATTTGGTTTTGTCATGGAATACTTTAGTTTCTCCATCTATGGTAATTGAGAGTTTTGCTGGGTATAGTAGCCTGGGCTGGCATTTATGTTCTCTTAGGGTCTGTATGATATCTGCCCAGGATCTTCTAGCTTTCATAATCTCTGGTGAGAAGTCTGGTGTAATTCTGATAGGCCTGCCTTTATATGTTACTGAAAAGGAGTAACTAAAGCTTGGGACCTGTGCTGGCCAGGTTAGGAGAATTATAAGTCTGAAAATCTAGCACAAGCTTGCCCACATAGGCCTGGGAATGAGCAAGCAAGCTGTTGAACATTCCAGGGACTAGTAGGCCAAGAAGAGATAGATAAGACATGTCTGGGTGGGCTCAGGCAAGCTGTTGGACCTATCTGGGCAAGATGACCCAACTGAATGATGAGGTATGGTTGGAGGCCAGCCAGATGCTCTGTTGCCTCAATACCACCCTTAGGAATTTCCCTATGCTCTGATCTGCACGTATTCTAGCTGGATTTGAATTAGCCAATCATGTATAGGCTATGCTAATTCCTTTGTTCCCCTAGACCTCCTTCCTATAAAAACCCCTAACCCCTGAGCCTCAGGGTCGATCCCTCTGTCTCCTGCGTGAGATATGGGTCCACCCAGAGCTCCGATATTAAAACTACCTCATGTGTTTACATCAAGATGGTCTCTCGTGTTTCCTTGGGTGCCCGTTCTCCCGAGACTTGAGCGAGGGTCTACCTACAGGGGTCTTTCATTACTTCACCTTTTTCCCTTACTGCTTTTAGTATTCTTTCTTTGTTTTGTGCATTTGGTGTTTTGACTATTATGTGGCAGGAGAAATTTCTTTTCTGGTCCAGTCTATTTGGAGTTCTATAGGCTTCTTGTATGTTCATGGGTATCTCTTTCTTAAGTTAGGGAAGTTTTCTTCTATAATTTTGTTGAAGATATTTACTGGCCCTTTAAGTTGGAGGTCTTCACTCTCTTCTATTCCTATTATCCTTAAGTTTGGTCTTCTCATTGTGTCCTGGATTTCCAGGGTGTTTTGGGTCAGGAACTTTTTGCATTTTGCATTTTCTTTGACTGTTGTGTCAATGTTTTCTATGGTATCTTCTGTGCCTGAAATTCTGTCTTCTATCTCTTGAATTCTTGCATCTATGGTTCCTGAGTTCTTTCCTAAGATTTCTGACTCCAGAGTTGTCTCTCTTTGTGATTTCTTAACTGTTTCTACTTCCACTTTTAGGTCCTGGATGGTTTTGTTCAATTCCTTCGCCTGTTTGGTTGTGGTATCCTGTAGTTCTTTAAGGGATTTTTGTGTTTCCTCCTTAAGGGCTTGCACCTGTTTACCTGTGTTCTCCTGTATTTCTTTAAGGGAGTTATTCATGTCCTTCTTAAATTCCTCTAGCACCATTGTGAGATATGATTTTAGATCCAAATCTTGCTTTTCCGGTATTTTGGGATATCCAGGACTTGCTGTGGTGGGAGTACTAGATTCTGATGAAGCCAAGTAGTCTTGGTTTCTGTTGGTAAGATTCTTGTGTTTACCTTTCACCATGTGTTGATCTCTGGTGTTAGATGTTCTTGCTGTCTCTGGCTGGAGCTTGTTCCTCCTGTGAGTCTGTAAGCTTGTGTCAGCACTTCTGGGAGATCAGCTCTCCTCTGGTAAAACCCGGGTGCAGATGGCTGTGGATCAGTTGTCCATCCTGAGTCCTGGGGTCAGAGCACACCCTGTAGACAGGATCTCCACTTGCAGGAAAGGTGCAGAGAAGGCTGTGGATCTGTTGTCCCTCCTAGATGTGGTCTGAGGTAGAGAGGATCCTGTCCTAGCTGCCCTGCCACTTGTGAGGCCGGAATCTCCTGGCTGGCCCTGCCTTAGAAAGTCACCAGAGAATTGATAGATACCTTTTTCTATTTGTTCAATGTCTTAAAGTTTTTTTTTTTTTTTTATCATTATATCTTTTACTTGCTTGGTTGGAGTTACAAAGATGCTTTATATTATTTGAAGCTATTGTAAAAGGTGGTTTATTTTATTAATTTCTTTTTCACTTCATTTCTCATTTGTATGTAGAAGGGCTACTAATTTTCTTAAGTTAATTTTATATTCAACTACTTTGCTTATCAGCTGTAGGAGTCTCCTGATAAAGTTTTTTGAGTCCCTTATGTATAAAATCATATCCTCTACAAATATACTTTGGCTCCTTCCTTTCCAATTTGTGTCCCTTTGATCTCCTTCAGTTGTCTTATTGTTTTAGATAAAACTTCTGTTACTGTACTGAATATCTGTGAAGAGAGTGGACAGCCTTGTCTTGTTCCTGATTTTAGTGGAATTGCTTTAAGTTTCTCTCCATTTGAGTTGATGTTGGCTATGGGCTTGCTGGAAACTGTCTTTTTATGCTGAAGTATGTCACTTGTGTCCCTAATCTCTCCATGACTTTTATCATTAAAGGGGTATTGGATTTTATCAAAGGCTTTTTCAGAATCTAATGAGATGACCCTGTAGGGTTTTTTTTCTTTCAGTTTGTTTATATGGTGAATTACATTAACAGATTTTTTCATATGTTGAGTCATCCCTGCATCCCTGGGATGAAGCCTACTTGATCATGGTGTCTCCACTGAGAAGTTACTTGTTATTCTAATAGGTGTGCCTTTAAATAATACTTGGTCTTTTTCCTTTGCAGCTTTTAATATTATTTCTTTGTCCAGTATATTTAATGTTTTGATTATTATGTGCCAAGGGGAATTTTTTTCTGGTCCAATATATTTGGTGTTCTGTATGTTTCTTGTACCTTGAAAGGCATCTCCTTCTTTAGGTTAAAAAATTTTTCTTCTTTGATTTTTGTTGAAAGTATTTTCTGTATTTTTTACCTGGATTTCTTCTCTTTCCTCTGTTCCTATTATTCTTAGATTTGCTCTTTTTCAAGTGTCCCAGATTTCCTGGATGTTTGTATCATGATATTTTTAGATTTAATATTTTCTTTGATGTGGGGTACCCATTTATTCTATCTTCAATGCCTGAGATTCTCTCTTATATCCTGTTGGCAAGACTTGCCTCTAAGATTCCTATTCAAGTTCCCAAATTTTTCATTTCCAGATTGTCTTAGTCAGGGTTTCTATTCCTGTACAAACATCATGACCAAGAAACAAGTTGAGGAGGAAAGGGTTTATTCAGCTTACTTCCACATGGCTGTTGACTACCAGAGGAAGTTGGGACTGGAACTTAAGCAGGTCAGGAAGCAGGAGCTGATGTAGAGGCCATGGAGGGATGTTTCTTACTGGCTTGCTTCTCCTGGCTTGCTCAACCTGCTCTCTTATAGAACTCAAGACTTTCAGCCCAGAGATGGCACCACCCACAAGGGGCCTGTACTGGCTGGTTTTGTGTGTCAACTTGACACAGGCTGCAGTTATCGCAGAGAAGGGAGTTTCAGTTGGAGAAGTGCCTCCACGAGACCCAGCTGTGGGGCATTTTCTCAATTAGTGACCAAGGGGGTAGGGCCTTGTGGGTGGTGCCATCTCTGGACTTAAAAGTCTTGAGCTCTATAAGAGAGCAGGCTGAGCAAGCCAAGAGAAGCAAGCCAGTAAGGAACATCCCTCCATGGCCTCTGCATCAGCTCCTGCTTCCTGACCTGCTTGAGTTCCAATCCTGACTTCCTCTGGTGATCAACAGCTATGTAGAAGTAAGCTAAATAAACCCTTTCCTCCCCAACTTGCTTCTTGGTCATGATGTTTGTGCAGAAATAAAAACCCTAACTAAGACAGGGCCCTACTCCCTTGATTACTAATTGGGAAAATGCCCCACAGCTGGGTCTCATGGAGGCATTTCCCCAACTGAAGCTCCCTTCTCTGTGATAACTGCAGCCTGTGTCAAGTTCACACACAAAACCAGCCAGTACAATTGACCCCTTGTCAACTTGACACACAAACACATCACTATAAAGCCTCAACCCTTATGTTCTTATTCATCCCCAAGATCTAAAGTCTCACAGTCTTTACATATTAAAAGTTCAATCAATTTAAAATGTCTAATATCTTTTAAAATTTAAAGTCTCTTAACTGTGGGCTCCACTAAAATACATTTTTCCTTCAAGAGGGAAAAATATCAGGGCACAGTCACAATCAAAAGCAAAACCAATGTCTGGGATCTAACTTACGATCATCTGGGCTCCTCCAAGGGCTTGAGTCACCTCTCCAGCTCTGCCCTTTGTAGCACACATCTTGTCTTTTGAGCTCCAAATGCCTGTACTCCACTGCTGCTGCTGTCCTTGGTGGTCATTGCATGGTACTGGCATTCTCAAACACTGCTGTAACTAGGCTTTACCAATAGCCTCTCATAGACTGTCTTTATGGTGCTAAGCCTCAACTCTTTTGCATGACACCTTCAGATATAGAATTCTCAGCTCTGCCTGCACCATGCCTGCCTGGATGCTGCCATGCTCCTGCCTTGATGATAATGGAATGACCTCTGAAGCTGTAAGCCAGCTCCAATTAAATATTGTCCTTATAAGGATTGCCTTGGTCATAGTGTCTGTTCATAGCAGTAAAACCTTAACTAAGACAGGATTTATTCATTTCTTCTATAAGATCTTTTATAAGATCTCTTCTTCTATAAGACCCCAGGGAACTCTATTATATCCATAAAGGGTATTTTAGAGTTTTTTGTTTGTTTGTTTGTTTGTTTCAGCTATGTATAATTCTTAAGGCCTACTGTGGTAGGATTACTGAGCTCTAGTGTCCTAGCTGTTATTGATGCCCTCCTCCCCCCCCCACCCCCACCCCCCCACCCCCCGGCATCAAGAGATTTGGAAAAATTCTAATTCCGGACGTTGTCTTTGTTAGGTGGGTGTTTTGTTCCTTGGTTTCTGATGCCCTCTCTGGTTCACAAGAGGGTATGGTGGCTCTTTGTTTCCTGGTAGAGAATTCTTCTTGGATGGTGGTAGGTTTGGTCACTGGGGGTTCTGATTAAAATGTGTTTCTGGGTATTGACAGCTGACACTGGGCAATGAGAATGGGCTAGGAGGAGGACCTCAGGGGGGTTGAGATAGCAGGATCTGGTTAGTCCCCTGGGATGGGGGCAAAATGTGAGGAGAGGCCTCAACAGGTGATCTGGGGGTGCGGGACACAGTTGGCTATGGAGGGGAGGAGGGTGAGTGAGGATCCATCTGAAGCTTGCCTACTACTTTGTTGGCTTTTTGCTTTTCTAGTGGGCTTGACTGGCAGGTTCCTGGGGAAGGCCTGCTGGAGTTGGGGGCTGGGGTACAGGATGGCTGGGTGGGAAGATTGCAGGAGAAAATCAGCATAATCAGATGGAGATGGGGCAAAGGGGGTGGGTGGGTGGCTGCCGCAGGCTCGCTGCTACCGTGCCGCTCAGAGTAAGAGGCGAAAATCTGCTTCAGGGGCCAGGATGGCTGGCGTTTCCTCGGCGAACCTAATTTCTATATTCTTGAGTCTCCTCATTCATTTTTGTTTCTAATAAATGTGCAAAATACTCAACATACAAAATATGTTCTTTTAGAAAAAAACTAAGTAACAGGAGAAAGCTCAGACTTTTTAAATTTCTTTCTTTCTTTCTTTCTTTCTTTCTTTCTTTCTTTCTTTCTTTCTTTCTTTTTTTTTTGACAAGGAATTTCCCTTTCAAATTCCTGTGGCTTTTGTTTTCCAAATGTTTCTTCCAAGAAGAAGTTTTCCTGTTTTGTCTGTTTTTAGAAACTGAAGGCTTGAAACTATAGACAAGGCTTGAAAACCTGGAATTTCAAAGGGAATGTCTCTTTAGCCCAGGATAGCAGCTATGTGGAGCAAGTTATAAAAGTGGCACCCTGGATTGGGTTAGCCTCTTATCCTCTTTGTAATTTTAGTATATCAAACAGCGTTTTCAAGACAATGTTCAGTGCTCTCCCTGAGAAACAGACAACCAAACTCGTTGACACTCCCCAAGCCCCAACAAAGAGCCACACTTCCTTTGCCTAAACTAGAACTCATTAGGATGGGCAGTACATTTTAAAAGTAGAATACTGGAACCATAGGACTTTGAAGAGACTTTTCATTGTTCTTGTTTTTGTTGTTGTTGGCTATAGTTTGACTGTTTGAGGGTTTCTCTGTGTAGTTCTAGCTATCCTGAAACTCTCTCTGTAGACCAGGCTGTCCTCAAACTCACAGAGATCCACCTGCCTCTGCCTCTGCCTCCGAGTGCTGGGATTAAAGTTGTGAGCCATCTCTGCCTGGCTATACAACCTTGTTTGTAAAGAGAGGGAATAGAGAGACTGAGATGGCATAGTGTTCTGTGCACTCAGGCCTTCTCCTGACTATCGTGACATTCTCTCTCCTATATGTTTATCCAGTAAAAAGCTCACATGTACAGCACACAAAGCTCTGTGAAAAATCTGTGAGGATGTGCAGTGTTTTCAACCACATGCCCCAAGACTACCTCCAACAATACAGGCACTCCACAAAGTGGTGTGTTTGTGCCTCTCTCTCTCTCTCTCTCTCTCTCTCTCTCTCTCTCTCTCTCTCCCCTCCTTCTCTGTCTGTCTGTCTGTCTGTCTGTCTGTCTGTCTGTCTGTCTCTGTCTCTCTGTTCCCCTCTCCCCCACCTCTTCCTTTCAGATCCTGTCCATTTCCCAAAGCCCAAATCAACTGCTAGCATTCTGCTGAGGGCCTCTCCTATCCCATGGGCATGCTTATTTACTCATTTTCCCTTATCCATGCTGTTTCTGACACCCAGCTATTCTAGCATGTACCTGACTGTCTTCTGGGGTACGAATTACTTAAATGCAGACATGACTGCTTTTCTTCTGATTCCATCCCTTGAGGACATTAGAAAAAAATAAATATTTTAGCTGATCTTTATAGAAAAGAAATATCCAAGTGACAGAAACAAAAAAAAAAAAATCAAATGATAGTGTTATAGTTTGTATATGCTGGGCCCTGGGAGTGGCACTATTAGAAGGTGTGGCCCTCTTGGAATAGGTGTGGCCTTGTTGGAGTAGTTGTGTCACTGTAGGTGTGGGCTTTAAAACCCTCATCCTAGCTGCCTGGAAGTCAGTATTCTGCCAGCAGCCTTCAGATGAAGATGTGGAACTCTCAGCTCCTCCTGCACCATGCCAGCCTGGATGCTGCCATGTTCCTGCCTTGATGACAATGGACTGAACCTCTGAACCTGTAAGCCAGCCCCAATTAAATGTTGTCCTTATAAGAGTTGCCTTGGTCATGGTGTCTCTTCACAGCAATAAAACCCTAACTAAGACAGACTAATTTAAAACAAACAAACAAACAAAAAACCCAAAAACAAAACAAAAAACCAGCAAAGCAGCCATGTTAACTTTATGTTGACCATGGCTTGTTTGGTTGTTGCCGCTGCTGCTTGCTTGAATGCAAAGTTGCAGGCCTCTTAGGACATTTTCTTACATACTTGGCTCTAGTTGACTCTTCTGTCCTCATCTCACAGAGGTGGTGACCTCTGCTTTAACCCTTTCATCCCCAGGACCACCCCCTCACCTTTATATCATATGTATCCTGTTATCTCCCTATTCCTAGAAAGATCCCTAGAAAGACTACTTTTCTCGTGGGCTCTTTTCTAGTTTCCTGACATCTACTCATATCCATTCCCATATAAAACACATATATCAAAAGTAGAAGCTAAGAAGGAGATCTGTGTTGTGGTGGAGGTTCATCCTCTACATCGAGGGGTTTTCTGTGTAGCCCTTCTTTCTGGCCTCAGTTTCCCAACTATTGGGTAAAATTCTGCACTGTGGGTCTAGGAGGTCGTTCCAACGCTCAAGTTTCCTCGTGCCAACACAGTTCATAGGAAGAGCAATGTTTCCTGCTTGGTTTGCTGTGCTGTGCGGCCAGCCTCTCCTGCATGCTGACACCTACCCTCATCCTCCTGGAGAGCTGACAGCAGCAGGGTTTCACTCTCTGGACTGTGTTGCCAGGCCTATGCTTGTCTCTATCCTGGGCTGTTGGTTAAGCAGGACAGCTCCACTATCCATACCCAATACCAGGAGCCATAACACATGCTAGCGATGCCCCTAGATCTGGACATCCTATCTGCAAAAGAGTGCTGGGCCCGCTTCTGAAAACATAGGGCTCAGCTCCTGCAGAAGAGGGAGAAAGAGTCAGAGATGATTGATGGGTTTAACACTGATTCTGGACCAAGACCAAGAAGTAATTATGTCTAGGAGTTACACCAGAGACATTTCATAAGGATGGAAGGGCTCTGTTTGTAAACCATACATTCTTGAAACAAAGATCTGCACATGGGAGAGAACATGTATGCTTGTCTTTCTGAGTTTGGAGTATTTCACTTGATATAATATTTTTAAGTTTCTTCCATTTTACTGGAAATTTCATAATGCCATTTGTCATTATGACTACATAAAATTCCATTGTGTATAGGTAACACATTTTTATTATCTATTCATCTGTTGATAGTCACCTAGGATGATTCTATTATCTTGCTGTAGTGAATTCAGTAGCAATAACCCAGGCAAGCGAGTATCTATTTGTGTAATAGGATATAGAGTTCCTTAGGGACATGACCACAAGTGGTATAGCTCAGTCACATGGTAATTCTGTATCTTAGTTACTTTTCTATTGTTGTGACACAGCACTGCAACCAAGGCCACTTATAGAAGAAATAGTTTGCTGGAGCTTACAGTTTCAGAGGGTGTGCCCATGATCATCGTGGCAGGAAGCATGGCAGCAGGCAAGCAGGCATAGCACTGGAGAAGTAGCTGAGAGACACAATCATATCTTGACACAAGCACAGGCAGAGAGAGACACTAGAAATAATGTGGGCTTTTGAAACCTGAAACCCAGTGGCATACCTCCTGATCCTTCCCAAACTGTTCTACCAACGGGGAACCAAGTATTCGAACAAATGAGCCTATGGGAGCTGTGCTTCTTTAAACAGCCACACTGTTTTTAGCCCTTTGAGAATTTCCATAATGGCTGCAGAAGTGCACAGCATTTCTCCTTTCTCACATGCTCACAAGCATTTGTTTCACTTGTTTTCCTGACTGTTCTATTCTCAGCTATTCTAACTGAGGTAGGATGGAATCTCAAAGCAATTTTATTTGGTACTGTCTCGATAGCTAAGGATGTTGAACATTCTGTAAAATATGTTTTGATGGACATTTGTATTTGTTCTTCTGAAAATCCGTTCAGCTCTTTTTGGGGATTGAGTTGTTTCCTTGCTGTTTTATTTTTTTAAGTTCTTTGCATTGTCTAGATATTGAACCTCTGTCAGAGGTATAACTGGAAAATATTTCTCCTATTGTCTGTCTCTCTGTTCAGTCAACTACTTCTTTTACTGTATAGAAGTGTTTTAAAATCAGGAGGTCCTATCTTTTTTTTCAATGATTAGCCTTATTTCATGGGCAGTTTTAGAGTTTCAGGTCTTTGGTCTGCTTGACCCACTGGAGTTGACTGTTGTGTAGGTTGTGAGAGAAAGATCTAGTTTGTAGTTTGTTCTTAAACGTGCCATCTTTTCTCCAATGAATTTTTTTTTTTTTTTTTTTTTTTTTTTTTTTTTTTTTTTTTTTTTTTGAGACAGAGTTTCTCTGTGTAGCCCTGACTGTCCTGGATTTTGCTTTGTAGACAATGCTGGCCACAGACTCGTAGATCACCTGCCTCTGCTTTTGGAGTGCTGAGATTAAAGGTGTGCACCACCACCTCCAGGCTTATTTTTGGCATTCTTTTGTCCATCAGGTGATTGTCGCTTCCTGGACTTAGTTCTGGCTCTTTGAGTGTGTCCCAGTCGATCTGTGTTGTTTCGTGCCTGTGTCATGCTGTGTGTGTTACTGTGACTCTTCATATGTCTTGAAATCAGATAATGGTGACAACTCAAAAATTATTCTTTTCGCTTAGAAAAGCTTTGGCTATCTGATGTGTTTTGTGTTTTCAAATGAACTTTAAAATTGTTTTTTCTCTCTCTCTCTCTCTCTCTCTCTCTCTCTCTCTCTCTCTCTCTCTCGGTATTCTAGATATTGAGCCTCTGTCACAGTATCCTTTTACTTCTTTTGTGGATTTCAAACAAATTTTCTCGGTTTCTTTGGACTAATGTGTGTTTTCCCTTCCTCTGTTTTCTTCTTTCACTGGCTCCTGCAAAGGACACCATTAGAAATGTGGTTTTCCCCCTTTCTTTCTTAGCATGTTTTTTTTTTTTTTTCTGGCATGAAGAAAAATTCTCAATTTTTGCATGTTGCTTTTATATCTTGACACTTTGGTGTGATTGCTTACCAGATCTCAGAGATCTCAGTTGGAGTAGTCTTTTAGTAGGAGCTCAGATCTTTTCTCTGAGGGTACATTTTAAAGGATGACAGCGTAATGGTGAAATAGATGCAGGACATCAGAGCAAGAAAGTTTCTAGACACCGATAGGGAAAAGGCACTACTAATTACTACTGAAAGAAGAAAGTTGTCATTTGTCCAGCTCATTGTCACATGCTTACCCTGGAGCACTGGTTCAAGTCAGCGTAGCCTAATACGTGTGTGCTAAGACCTACAGTAAAAACTGAGGCTTGCTACTAAAGCAGGAGAAAAATATGAGGCAACCAAGAGGAATATGTCGTTCATTGGAGTTCTGTTCATTATACTTTTTCAGGGGAGAGAAAGAATGAAGTCCCTCACTATCACAAATTAAGCAGTTGAATTTTCTGTATTGGGGAAACCGCAGGGGTTAACATATCCCAAGTACAATGGACAAACCTTGCCCTAGGAAAACCACTTTCTTGATCATGGTATCTCCCCAGCCAGGTCAATATTTTAAAAGTCATATTGAGTAAAGCAAAGTTTAAAAATAAGCCTTGGTTTTTCCTCTTTATTTTTCTCTTCCCAGATAACTAAGTACTTAACACCCTTATATGTGGCAAGCAAGGTAAGCTTCTGCCCAGTGGGGGCTTTCGCCTAACTACACTGCAACGAGCAGAGCGGCTGTAACCTGACAGCAGGGGAAACACCAATGGCCCAAATACTGCTCGCCAGATACCGGTCTTCACTTCAAGTAAAAGAAATGGCAGATTCCAGGGGGAGAGAAGGTGCACCCTGCGGGGCAGAGAAGAACAAAAGCACACAGGGTCACCATGCATGTGCAGGTTAAATTGGAGATAATTTGAACATTAAAATAAATGATAGCAATCAATAAGTTAGGATGTGTATAGACTTCTTTCCTCATTACTATGACAAAATACCACATAGAAATGAGCTAAGGGAGCCAAGACTTCATTTTGCTCACAGTTTTCAGATGTCCATGATCTCTTGGCCTTCTGTGTCTGGATATAACAGAATGATGTGGAATGTATTAGCACAGGGGTTCTGTACTTCTTGGTAGATCAGGAGCAGAGTACAAGTCAGAAGCTGGTGGTCAGGTATAACCTTCAAAGGCATGCCCCAGTGGTGGGCTTCTTCAAGTTAGGCCCTGTCTTCTAAAGTTTCTATAGATTCCCTAAATCAGGCCACACGCTGGGGACCAAGCATTCAGAGTATAATCCTGTGGTGCACATTTTACATTTAAACCATAACGCTCTGAGTCTAAAGTGATAAGGTAATGAGTAAACTGAAAGTGGGAGGAGGAATAAGATACTTGTGTAAGTTACAGTGTTACAGCTTGCCTTCCTACAAAGCAAGTGTGTGGGCTAGTTTTGTATCAACTTGACACAAGCTAGAGTTATTTGATAGGGGGGAACTTCAATTGAGAAAATGTCTCCATAAGCTCCAGCTGTAAGACATTTCCTTAATTAGTGATTGAAATGGGAGGGCCCAGCCCATTGTTCATAATACCATCCCTGGGCTGGTGGTCCTGGGTTCTATAAGAAAGCAGGCTGAACAAGCCCTGGGAAACAAACCAAGGAGCAGCGCCCTTCCATGGCCTCTGCATCAGTTCCTGCCTCCAGGTTCCTGCCCTGCTTGAGTTCTTGCCCTTACTGCTTTTGAAGATGGAGTGTTATATGGAACTGTGTGTGAAATAAACCTTTTCCTCCCCAACTTGCTTTTGCTCATGGTGTTTCATCACAGCAAATATTGACTACAGAGATGTTGCATGGTGGGTATTTTAAAATCTGGTGATGAGACAAACTGAAACTGAGCCTTAGAAGCCTATTATAAGAAGAGTCCAGCACCGTCGCCTCTGCAGAATCCTGTCAAATACGCAAATCTTAAGCCCAATTCTGCAAAAATGTCACACAGATCCCAAACTGAGGCATTCTACAAAAATAATTATTCAGTAATCTTTAAAAAGTGCCAAGGTGGTGGTAAGCTAAGAAAGACCAAGGTCATGTTCTCTACTGAGGGTTACAAAAGGACATGGCCACTAAGCATGGAGTGAGCTGCAGCAGTGGGTTCTTTAGAAGACGTCAGCAGGACATCTGATAAAATTCCAATGATTCCCGAAGAATAGATAGTAATAGCTTGTCAATGTTACTTTTTAGCCTTGCTGGTTATAGTTACATAGTGCTGTGTAGGGGAATGTTTTTATTTATAGAAAATACATAGTTAATTATTTAGGGATGATGAGACATCATGTTGACTACTTATTCTTCATTGATTCAGAAAAAAAAATTATTTCAATTTTGTTCCTTGTCTATCAGTTTGAGCTTGTTTTGGTTGTTGTTGTTTTGATCCCCTACCTCTCAATTTAGAGGCACACATACCACTACCAGTTATGTGGTGTTGGGAGTTAAATCCAGAGCTTTGCATAGCAGGCAAAGCACTTAGCAACTGAGCTACAAGCCCAGCTAGAAAAATTGTTTTAAAGGAACAAGACTTAGGATGAAAATAGTTTTGCATATGCTGGTTAGGACCAAAACCAAAGACATAAGAAAAATATTCACACCTGACTGCTAACATTTGTGATTCAATTTTAATTTCGTGAGTGCGATGGCTTGAATGAGAAATGTCTCCCAGAGTCCGAGACACGTGACCACTTGGCCTCCAGTTGGTGGTACTATCAGGGAGGCACTAGGAGGTGTGGCTTTGCTGGAGTGGGTGCTAAGAGTAGAAAGCTTCGCCTACTTTCAGTTCACCTTCTGCTTCCAGCTTGCAGTTCAAGATGTTAACCCTGATTCCTTCTCATGCCTGCCACCCTGCCTGCCATTATGGGTGACCCTCTTGAACCAAAATCCCAAATAAGCCCTTTCTTGTGTAAATTGTCTTAGTCAGTGGTGTTTTGTCACAGCAACAGAGAAATTAAGTAATTAATACAAAGGGCTTTATTTTATGTAACCATTCACACTGAATAAATCTGTGCTTAAAAACAAATCACCCACAACCTTGTTAGTAACTCCTTCTTCCAGCCTCACAAGGGACTTTTCCCCTGATATTAGATATGGGTGAATGTCTCCCTCCTTCCCTTTTACCTGCCCCTTCCTTCCTTCTTCCCTCCCTCCCTTTCTCCCTCCTTCCTTCCTTCTTTCTTCTTTTCTTCTTCCCTCCCTCCCTACCTCTCTTCCTCCATCCTTCTTTCCTTCTTTTTCTTTCTCTGTGAGGTGCTGGGAACTTATCCCAGAGCCAAATGTATCCCAGGTATGCTCTCTACTATGAGCTACATCCTTAGCCCAGGAGCTTTATGCTTTGTCCATCTGAAACTCCTGACAGTGGGTCACGGAGTAAGAAACCGGTAATGGATCGCAGTGTCCTCACTGAAAGATGTCCACTAACAAAACCCAAGTTAGGGGGAAAATTTGTGCTTCAGTGATTATGTGGCCACATTAGAAAAACAGAAAAGATGTCCAACTTTATTTATCTATTCAAACAATAGAGCTAATGTCAAAACTGCTTGAATGAAGATTAAAACACAAGGTGCATACAGAAATGTATCAAGTCATTTTTCTGTAGGTTTTCTTCTATCATTCTAAACTACTTTACGAATTTCTCACTGGGCTGGAGAGATGGTTCAGCAGTTTAGGGCACTGGCTGGTCTTGCTGAGGACCTGGCTTTGAGTCTCAGCACCCACAAGGTGGTTCACAGCTGTCTGTTACTCCAATTCCATGGGATCCAATGATTTCTTTTAACCTTCTGGGGCACCAAGCATGCAGGTAGTGCATATATATATATATATATACATATATATATATGCAAAATAATCATAAAATACAATCAGTAAGTCTAATAAAAAAGAAAGACTAGCAAAAAAAAAAAAAAAAAAAAAAAATTTCTTACTGAATTACATTGCAAAGCTGGGAAACTACCCAGAGAGGGAAGTAGGTGATTTCAGTGCCATTCATGGAAAAACAATGGAGCTATTCTCTCATAGGCTTGTGGTAGAGACTATCATTTACATAACCTGGCTCAGAGTCCCATTAAAGGAATTTAAGAAGGCTAAAGAGATTAAGCAACCCTTTAACAAGCAAGAATGGAAAGGAAAGTTACTTGTAATGACTTCAACAGACTCCATTTTCCATGTGTCTGTTAGTATGTAGGACCATAGTGTAATACTTTAAAAGCCAGAACTTGAACATTTTGAAGCCAATCATTCTATGTCTAAGTGGTTAAGATGATTAGTGACTTTGGAGCAAACTTTTGCTCACAGTACATAAAAATGATCGCCAGGATGTCATATGTTAAGGCAAGGGCAGGGGAACCTTTCCTCACCATTACTGTTGCCACACTCAGAGTCCATACTTTAGACATCAGGGGTGATGGGACAGTGCGAGGTACTGAGAGCAATGGCACTTGGAACCAAGGGACCTGAAGGGTTCACTCAGTTTTCTCCTAAAGAGGATGCTACTCTGTGCTTTTAAAAATGTATTCCTATTTGGTTTCTATGTTTTTATTTTTAATGTTTTTGTACTCTTGGGAAGTAAACTTATGGCTTAGGGCATGTCATGCAACTTTTCTCCTATTGAGGTTCACTCAGTTCTCTTTTTACTTGTTAGCTTGAGACATAGTCTTTCTAAATCGCCCAGTCTGGCTTTGAACTCTATAGCCCAGTAAGATCTTGAATCTGTGACTCTCCTGCCTTAGCTTCACAATTAACCAGAATTGCAGGTTTTGTCATTAGACCTAATTTGGACTACCAAGAAAGATACCAGGAGTTCATGGACTTAGCACCATGGAGAAGAATTTTAGGGAGAATAATATTATTAAATGAAATTATATTACAGAAAAGTATAATTTTGTATTGTTACCAAACTGTAGAGATGAACATATGGGCTACACTAAACTAAACACAATGGAGCGTGAGTTATCCATCACTGTGATGGATACCAGAGTGAACAATAGAAAGGTCATTTGGGCTTTGGATTGTAGAGGCTTTGGTTTGTGGTTGCTTGGCACTGTTGTTCCTGCCTATGTTGAGGCTGAACAGTGGTGTGGAGGAAGGGTAGGGGCAGAGCTGGTCACCTCACACTGATCATAAAGCAAAGAGCAAAGAGAGGAAAGGCAGAGGACCCTTTTCAAGGGCACATTCCCAGCGACCTAGCTTCCTTCCTCTGGATCCCACCTCCTGAAGGTTGCATGACCTCTTAGTCATGCCACAGATGGGTGATGAGTCCTTTAAGACATCAGTGGACACTTAAGATCTAAACCATAGCAACCTCTTCACATAAATGTTAGCTATTACTATATATGTATGTGCATATGCATATATCTACACATATGTGTATGTGGAAAACTTTCAAATATGCAGCAAACCTTCATCATCTGTTACCTCAGACAGGCTGACAGAATCATGAGAAATGCAAGGAGAGACTATTTTTTTTAAAACTAAATATACCTTAGTAAAATTAATGTAGATTTATTAAAGAATACTGAATGAATCTGAGTGGTATTGTTGTTTCCGTAAGTAAGATAAATGTATTACTTTAACATTTGGATATTTCAACTACGGGCAGGGAACATAGACTATTTGAGCTGAAATAATCATCTAATTTGCATTGTAAGCCCACTATAAATGTAAAAAGCATTCATTTTAAACTCTCAGTTAATGAAGGCAGACCACCTTGTGATTAATAGGCTATGAGAGCTTAAATGAGCATTTTTTTTAAAGGCAGCTCAGCAAGGCAATTCAAGCTCTGCCACTTAATATATTTTCTTGTCTATAATCTGTTTCTTTAACCAGATCATAACTACTAATTAATCATCACAAAGTCATTATTCTTTTAGTATTCCCGACACCATCTCAATGTAGCATATACCGTGATAGGAACAGTCGTCACCTGCAGCATTTGCATAAACATTGAATGTGCTGCTGAAAAAAGGAAAACACTAAAATCATGACTTGTTTTAAAATAAGAAACCCAAAACACATTACTGGGAACTTGGGGATGTTCAATTGGGGTGTCCCATGTTATTGGGGACTCTGCCATGTTTTTTTCATTCTCTGTCCAAGGATTTGAGTTTTGTTACAAAATAATTGAAGAATGGACTCAGAAGGATGTTATAGGACAATTTTATTAGCATAAAAAAAAACCCCAAATACCAGGGCAGTTAAACTGCTAATCTTGGCCACTGCCTGGAGGAGGAGGATGAGAAAGAAACCATAGCATTTATCCATAACAGATATGGGAAGGATTGGGAGAATAGCTTCGGAGGAAAAAAAAAAGTCCAGAGTGTTTAGGAAGATATATCCAAGCTCTGACAAGTTTCTGAAAAAAGGAAAAAGAGATGAAAAAGGAAAAGTTAGGTTTTCTGTAGAATGCAGCAAAGCAGGCAGGCTTAAGCCAAGCACACAGCTGGCTCTGTAAGTGCCGGCAGAGGGGGCAGGGATTCCAGGAAGGAAATGTAAATGATTTCCTTAAAGGAGGAAATCTCTTCATCGCTCTAGGATGGCTTAAAGTGAACCATCCTCTTTGAGGTGTGGTGTCTTAGCGGTAATCAACTGGATTAACCCTTATGTTTTGAAGAGCTTATAAAGTAAGATTCCTGCCCAGACCAGAGAACTAGCTTTCCTTTGATGGGTCGCCATGAAGCCCTGATCAAGGCTACAATGATGTCCCCCACTCTTCACTTAGGAGATGAGTTGAAATTGGGGAGTAACTATAATCCCCCCCCCCTTTTTTTTTTTGGTTTTTGGTTTTTTGAGACAGAGTTTCTCTATATAGCCCTGGCTGTCCTATAAGCCCTTTTAGCCCTCACATCTAGGGTCCCATTCTAAAGCTGTGCACCAAAGGAATTGTCTCCAAACTTCAGTTTCAGTCCTGTGTGTACCCTGTTGCTTACTGGAAAGGGCAACTTCAAGGGCAGCAAAGGCCAGGTGATCCTCTCTGATTCCACTGGCCAGAGAAGTGCCACACTCCTGGGGGCACTGCTTTTGGAGTTCTTGCCCCTGCACTGACTATCCAGTCTCTACCTCCTACCTCATCACAAAGAGCAAATTGCACATTGCCTTTGGGAAATGTGAGTCTACAGAAAAAAACAAAACAAAACAAAACAAAACAAAACAAACCCTAAGTACTGTAGTACTTCTTTCACATTTGACATTACTAACAATTGCGGGAAAGCACAGCTATATTTATATAAATATATATGTCACATGCTGTGAGCATCGGGTATGAAAAGGACAGCAAGTCCTGCTTGAGGAAGCAACCAATTAGAAAAACACCTCTCCTAGCCCTGTTCCAATCGGGATACTGACTGCGTGGTGCGGACTGAAAGTCTGTTTCTGAACTCTATGCCCTTTCCCATTAAAACTTAATGGGGAACACTGGGGTTTATAATCATTAAAGGTTATGAAACTAAAAATTGTGCTTCGTTTCAAAAGCTTCAAGTCTATGGTTCCCAGGCCCTCCGCTGGAGACTGTTACCTCAGCATCTTTACTTCTGGGACAAGCACTTGGCACACAGTGAACAGAAAGGAAGACGTGAGACAGCAGATCACCAAAGTGCGCGCAGCCTAAAAGGTCTGTAGGCATCATTTATGTAATAAGTAATGGAATGACTGGAAAACTGCCTTAAAGAGCGAAGCTCCAGGCCAAAAATTGAAGACATGTCAAGGCCTTTGAGAAATAGAGCACCAAAAAGTCAAACTGAGAAACAGTCAAGACAAGTATCTTTTTTTTTTTTTTTTTTTTTTAAATATAAAGCCACTTAGTGGAGAATCTAATGAAGTTTTATTTAAACAGATTATACCACCTGAACGTTTGCATTCTATTTCCTGGGCAATGTGGACTGGGGGAGCGGTTCTAAGCAGGGTGCCAAAGTCCATTCTAAAAAGCATTGCTAGCCTGGGTGGGCCAAGCGAGGAGTGTGGGATACAAACACCAGTCCTTTTGTCTCTGCCAGGCTGAGCTTCTCTACAAGAAGTTTCTAGAAGATCCTTGCTGCAGATTGTCAGTGAAGTTTTGACACTCACTGGGATACTCTGTGATTATTAAAAAAAATGTGTAATAAGAGCAGAGAGGGATCATTTCTAATATGAGAGAGACGGAATATTTTGAGATTAATTACTTCTTGAATTGCCTGTAGCTGAGAAATTGAGGTGTATTTGAAGTCTTCCCCCCGAAATTTTTATTCCAGTAAATGTTAGGGTTAAGAAGAGTTATAAAAGAGTAAGTAGGAAATTCACAACCAAGAGAGAGAGAGGTCAAGGGTGGCTTCTGGAAGGTGACTTACTTGCCTGTGGCCAGCCTGTCTTCATAGAGGCACCTTAAAGCTGAATCTCAGTCCAGGAGAGACCCAGACAATCTCCAGGAAGGTGAACAGCTGCTAGCAGGTCTGTTTCTGAGATGCAGAGGAATATCCCAGCAAGGGAAATAAATGCCACTTTTAAGCATCTTACTGTAGAAATTCTGCACTTGAACGAAAGAGGAAAATGTATTATGGTTCTATAAATTTTAAACCATAAAGCAATCCAGATTAATTTGTAGTTGCCTCCTTGAAGTCTGCCTCTCCCCAATTTGTTTGCATTAGAATTGGAATGCAGGAACATTTTTTCACTCAAAAGTTTCTAGGTTTATTTACTGTGTTGTATGACATGGCATGCATGCAGGGGTCAGAGGATAAAATTTACAGGAGTCTATGCTTCCCTTCCACCACGTGGGTTCTGGCGATGATTGGGGGGTTGGCTTGACAGCGAGTACCCTTACCTACTGAGCCATCTTGGATGCCCACGGAACTTCTTTCCCCTCTATCTCAATCAGTTCTCAAGTTTTGCCAGCTAGGTCTTGATCTGTATCATATTCATTAAACCCCTTGTGAAAAGTGATTTGCTTCAAGGTTATGTTTCCACCCCCTCCTACTTTATGTTGTCCTAGTCCATCACAAGCAAAGTGTTTTGTCGCCCTACCTTCAAGGACAGTTTGGAGCTGTTTAGGGCCGCTGAAGAACCTGGTGCTGAATCATTAATTTCATGTGTCAGGTTAGGGCCAAATGCCTTTGAGCTTCATTGCCAAAGTGAAATAATGGACGTTTCAAAACAATTTGAAACATGTCTTTGTTGTGGGCTAGATATCCGCTCAAGAAGAGTTTTTTTTTTTTTTTTTTTTTTTTTTTTTTTTTTTTTTTTTTTTTTTGCATGATGGGCGTTTGTCAGTCCACTTCTGTGAGCAGCTCAGAATGAACTCGTGTGAGCGTGGGGAAGTGCACAGAGCTTCTGTTCTATGCTTGAGCATCCTCAGTGATGGGATTAATGCCCGGCAAATGGCAAGCTCCCCACAAATACTTGATTGAGTGAAACCAATAACTTGTAGTCATGCATTCATTCAAAGTTACTGGGTCTACGATGTTAGCGAATCTGCAGTAGAAAGTGTAATGGATTTTTTTTTTCTGCCTAAAGGATCTTTTATTTAAATAATACATCAGCTGTTTATAAAAAAAATAAATATTACATCCAAACCTAGTGCTATGTTTTGTATTTCTGTCCTAGGTTGGCCTCGGTTTTTTCCCCAGGAGGCAGGATAAGGATGTGCTTGCTGCCCTTGAGTCTCCTTCCTTTGTAGGTTTTTTTTTTTTTTCCTTTTGGGCTGGCGCGGTTACGCGAGCCCCCGCGGTTGTGGAGCGCGCAGCGCGGTCACGCCCGCGAGCGCGCAGCTCCGGTAGCCCGGCGGGCGGGGCCTCCTCGGACCGTAGAGCCGCTCCTTGCGCGGCGCCGCCCTCCTCCTCCTCCTCACCATCCTCCCTCTCGGTGTGGTTTGTGCTATCCCTGAAGGGACAGAGGGTGTCCTCCGGGGTCCAGGCCCTGACAGGCGGACCCGAGAGCGCGGGTGCCCGTGGGCGTGCGCGCGTGGGAGGCGGCTGCACTCTTTCCGCAGGGGCCCAGCGCCTCCAGAGGATCCCCGGTCAGGGACGCGCACCAGCCGTGGACTGGGCCTGAGCGCGCGCGAGGCGGCGGCGGCAGCGGCGGCGGTGGGGGGAACCCGGGACCCCAGGCCGCGCGAGACAGCCCCGAGGCGCCTCGCCCACGCCCGCGCCCCTCCTCCCCCTCCGCTTCCTTCCTCCGCTCTGCGCGTCGGAGAGCGCAGGCCGGATGCGAACCCGGGCCAGCCGAGGCCCGTTCAACTCGGCGGCTCCCGGCCTGCTGGCCGCGCGCTACTTGTGAGGCGTGGCTGGGCGAAGGAGGCGCTTGGGGGGCGTGGGGCTCCTCAGCCGGCGGCGGCGACGGAGGGCGCGCAGGACAATGAGCAGGGCAACTGCGCGCTGCGGCCGCCTTTAGCTGGCTTGAGCGGCTCCACCTGCGAGCATGGCCCGAATGCCCGAGCCAGGTGTCCCGCTGCTTTAAGACCCGACCGAGCACCTAGATCGCGGCGCGCAGCGGCCGGGGCGGCGGGGACGTTCTTTTATTAATTAATTTATTTGTGGAGAGCTCTCGGAGCAGCCGCGATGGCCAGCACCAGGAGCATTGAGCTGGAACATTTTGAAGAACGGGACAAAAGGCCGCGGCCAGGGTCACGGAGAGGGGCTCCCAGCTCCTCCGGGGGCAGCAGCATCTCTGGTCCCAAGGGCAACGGGCTCATCCCCAGCCCGGCGCACAGTGCTCACTGCAGCTTCTACCGCACGCGGACCTTGCAGGCCCTCAGCTCGGAGAAGAAGGCCAAGAAGGCGCGGTTCTACCGGAATGGGGACCGCTATTTCAAAGGCCTGGTCTTTGCCATCTCCAACGACCGTTTCCGTTCCTTCGATGCGCTCCTCATAGAGCTCACCCGCTCACTGTCTGACAATGTGAACCTGCCCCAGGGCGTCCGTACAATCTACACCATAGATGGCAGCCGGAAGGTCACCAGCCTGGACGAGCTGTTGGAAGGTGGGTAGGAGGGGCGGGCAAGGCGCGGCAGGTGCCGACCAGTGCACGGCGGCAGGTGCAGTGGCTGCGGCCCGCGCGCTTCCTCGGCCCTGCGCTGGGGCAGCCTTGCAGGGCGCTTGCTTTCTAGGCAGCTACGGGGATTGTCTGCTCCTCTGTGGTTTATGTTGGGTTTATCTCCTTCCCAAGAGATTTGTCTTTTAAAAAGGAAGACAATTCTAATGATCACAGACAAATACAGATAATGATGCTTGAAAAATTAGCCAACTTATTTTTGCTGGAAGGGCAAACTGTTTGAAAGCGTGTTTCCCAGTCAGGCACTGGGTGACCTTTGGTAGAGGCCAGTGCAGTACCTGTGCTGTTCCTGTGTTTGGGACCCCATTGTACCTTCTGTGCACAGCTGTGGGTCTGGCTTGCACTAGGTTGTCTTTTCTGGTTTCATGTGTGGCAGAAGGCACTGGAGATCAAGAGAGGCAAGCCAGCACAGAAAGTCTCACTCAGCTATGGCTTCATCTTGGACCTTGCTGGGGACTTTTTAAAATATCAGACCTGGCTCCACCCCTTAGATATTCTGATGTGCTTGGTTTAGGGTATAACTTGAGCATTTAGAGTTTTGAAAGTTCCTCAGATGATTTCAGTGTAGCCAAAATAGAAAACCACCATGTTTAAAGGATTTTCCACATTTGGTTGGCAATGAGGTGAATCAAGGTGAGTCTCTCCTGTCTTCTCCCTGAAGAGAGTAACTATTAGAATGGTAGGGTCTAGGGAACTAGCAGCAGAGGCCTATTAGAAATTAGGAATCCTGGCACACCAACCTTGCATCAATCAGAGGGCCTGCATGGCAATATGTTGGGCCATTCTAGAGTTCTTGCAGTATTGTTTTTGCTTTTAGGAAGGGAAGGATGGCTGGTGGTTAAGAACCTGATTTTTAGTTCCAAACACCCAAAAGAGATCAGGCAGATCTCTCCGAGTGTCCTGACTGAATGTTTACATAGAGTTAGCTCTCGGGCATCTTTCTTAATGCAAATAGTACATTCCATGTAGCCGTAGCAACATGAGCTTGTCAGAGTTGGAAACTGATCCCTAAACTACATGATTTTCTTATGTCAGCATGAGCTTGTGTTCTGAAGGCATGTTCTCCCTTTCACGGATGAGGAAACGTAAGCGGCAGGTTACTAATTTCCCATAGGCCTCAGTTTATGCTTTTTTCTTCCATGGTTCACTTTAAAAAAAAAAAAAAAGGTAGGCATTCTGACAAGTCCCCAAAGTGGCTGAGTTTCTCTGTCACTTTTATCAAACGGTACCCTTGCTCTGGCTGCATGACAACCAAATTAAAATTAAGTTTTCTTCTTGTGTGTAAATTAGTAGAAGAGTAAGTACACTTTGCCTTGGTAGTGAGTTTTTGGTCTTAAGGCTGAAAGAAGAGGATATGTCAATAAAATGAAGACAACAGAGGGCCACTTTACTTTTGTTTGTTTCTTGAGACAAGACTCACTATGTAGCTCTGGCTCTTCTGGAACAAGGCTGGCCTTGAACTCAGAGAGATCCTCCTGCCTCTAGTTTTCTCTGACTCCAAGTCAGAGTAGCCACACAGCGACAGGATCCACTCCGCCTGTTTCACAGGTCCTCAGGTGAAGTACCTACTTTACCTTCAGATGGCTAATAACTAAGCAGCTTGAAGCAAAGCCACACAAACATTTGTTGAACCATTATTTACAGTGTAGCATAATGGACTGCATGTGTAGTTAGTGACTCCCCAAAATATTATCAAGGGAGAAACCTCAAGGAAACTTCCCAACCACCTGTTTGTAGTTGAAGTGACTCAGAAGGCCACCTGTCCCCTAGGCAGAGATAGATTTGATGTATAACATGTGCTATCATCAATGCAGAAAATGCTCTCACCTCTCTGATGATAGTCATCTGTGAGCGGTTTAACTCACTTAACAACACATCATCAAAATACCTTTAGAGAAGAGAAGAAAGTTTAACTTCTTTGATCATGGTAGAAATCTGTCTAATGGTGGGTCTTTGTGGAATAATTTCTCAGTTGATCGGGGTGGCTCAAGCCTGTTATCCCAGGCTCTATAGAGACAGAGGCTGCTGGAGGATCGTCAAAAATTCAAGGCCAGCTTGGTCTACAGAGTAACTTTCAAGCCAGTCAGGGATACATAGTGAGAATTTGTCTTTAACATTGAGCTGTCACCTTTTTATTATTTAATTTTAAGAGCGTTTGCTATGCAACCGTGAGGAACAGAATTTGAATCCCCAGCCCACATACATGCTGAATGGGTTTGGAGGTGCGCCTGTCCTTCTAGCTTTGCAAGGCAGAGCCAGGAGATCCCCAGAGCAAGCTGGCTACTGAGTCTAGCTGTATCAGTTAAACTCTGGGTTTAACTGAGAGACACCCCCACCTTAATGAATAAGGTGAAAGAATGATTGAGGGTGATTCTCGGTGTCAACCTCAGTCTACCACATGTGTGTCCACAGAGACAAACATGCATATATATATAGGAAGTTTCAAGTATAAGTTAAAATCATGTGCTCACATGTTCAAATTTATGCCGCTGAAGTGGGCAGCTTTCTGAAGGCACTTACATAAGTAACAGTAGATCTACGGAAGGTGGTTTACACCCATCCCCTCGGCAGAGAGAGACTGGGTACATAATATGCCCATACTGCCAAATCTACTTCATTTTAGTCAGTTATTAACCAGTGTTTCACTTCTTTTGACTCTCCCATACCAGAAACATGCTTTAGGAGGTGATTTAAAAAACCAAAGCCAAGATTGTGTTTAATGAAGAAGAGAAAGAGCTTGACTCAAGACAGCAAGGCTCAAGCACTACTTCCTAGCTGCTCTCCCTTGAACTCAGATGACAAAAGACATTTGCATGGCCCAGATTTCTTTTCTTCTGCCTTTGACATTGAAAGTCTCTGGAGAGTCTAGCTGATCTGGTGTAGGCCAGTATGCTATTAGCACTCTTCCTGAACCAGCAGGTGCCTTCAGCTAGCTGATTTACCCAACTTTCTGGATTAATTTTGCTGAATGAGTAGTGTGAGTTCCTATAGTCCTGGTTAGTCTTTGTAGCTCTCATGGGACTGTAGCTTCCAACAGTAAGTGTGAGAAAATCAGGCTGAGCTGTCTGAAAGTTTGAGCCTGCCAAGCTTGGAGTATCCCTAAGGGTCCATTCCGAGTGTCCACGTCAGGGCTTGTATGGCTTTTCCATACCCTGTCTTCAAACACAAGTTGTGCACAACCTGGTTGTAGTTATATGAAACAGTGTAACATTTACTGAAAAATGAAATACATTTTTTATTTAAAATTTGTTTTATTATGTTTATGAGTGTGGGAGTGCATGCCACTGCGAGCACGTGGAGGAGCGAGAATAACTTGTATATGTCTTTTCCCTTCATCTACCACATGGCTTCTGGGATCAAACGTAGCTCACCAGGTTTGGCAGCAGAGGCTATCTTGGTGGCCTTGAGAAATTTAGCCATTTTTTTTTTTTTTTCTGCACAGAAGATCATCTTTAGACAAGGAAGGAACGGGGCTGAGAATACTGGCTGGCCCGAGCTCTCAGATCCTCGGGGCCAAGCTATAACAAATGTAAGAGGGGATACAAAGGGCAATCGTCAGATTTGGTCTTGAACTCGGAGGTGGGAGCGTGGCAATTCTGGGAAGGGGAACAGCAGGAATCCAGATATAAGGACAGCCTGGGTGACTGGACAGGGAGAGAAGGCACTTGGCTTAGTCTCCTGTTCCCACCCGAGCCGGTTGTTCCCCAACTTTCAGTGGCCCAGAGGCTGCTCCTGGTTGAGCCTCTGGAAGAAGCTTTTGCCAACCTCATAAGTGCTGATCATGATGACGCAGGAGGGTGCAGCCTTGATGACCCTGGGGAGGAAGCCTGCAAAGAGTCCCCTGGTGCCAGATTCAGCCTGGATTCTCTGAAGCAGGAGCCAGGTGGAGTCACCTCTGGGAGGCTTCACTCTCACAGCCTCCACTGCTCCCAGTGACATTTGCCGCTGTGTCTTCACCACATCAAAGGGTAGGGTGAGGGTGGCAGCCACCATTCCTGAGATACCACCAGCCACAAAGCTGACACCCACACACCAGCTCATAGTTGAAGCAGTACAGAGCTGAGAAGGGTACATCGCGAAGAGCTGTGGGACCCCAGCGCAGCCACAGTGAGTGCCAGCCACCCTGAGCCACCGCAGCCTGAACACAGGTAGCCAGCTCGTGGTATGACACATGCTGAGCCTGCAGCTTGGTCCGCACAAGCTCCAAGGGGCCGACCACTGTCACGGTGCCCATTCAGGCGAGGGCACCAGCCACCATGGGTGCGTAGAGGTCAGAGATCAAGGACTGACCACATAGGAAGGCCTTGAGTTGGTCATAAGCAGTGAAGTAGCTGGCAGTAGCTGGCACAGTCATCACCAGGGTGGCTGGGAGGCTGCTCCACAGGCTCCTAGTGCCCTCATGCCTCACAATCTTCGCAAAGGCATCCAAGGTGCCAGTGAACCGGGTGGGATCCTGAAACCAGGTGGTGCACCGGGTACCATTTGGGCACAGGTACAGGGGCTCCAGGACACCATTGCAGTAAAGGAGGCACTTCCTTGGGGATTGCAGAGTGGAGGGTGATTTGGTGTAGGAGAGACCGCAGAAACTGGAGGGAGTTGTCAATTCGCTGGCTGAGGGTCTCTGAGACTGAAGGCGGACCTTCACCACATCCAGGGGTGTCATGAAGAGGGAGGTGACCACAGCCCCAGCTCCTGAGGACACCATTTGCTGAAGGGGGCTAATGCCCCCAGGATCCTGATCATCCATCTCGGAGTTTCAATCCTTGCGCTGCGCCACGCCAGGGGCCTGGCGGGCCCATAGGGGCTCCATGGCCGGTGCAGGGTCTGCGCGCTCAAATTTAGTCATTTTTAAGGACTTACTTATTTTTACTTATGTGTATGTGTGCTGATGAAGAATTTCATAGTCAGGGGAAACAATCTTTGCAGATATGCCAGCGTGGAAGGAATGACTCTTGAGTCATAGTTTCTGTGAATCTCACCATACAGGGCTGCATAATAAGCTCTTTGCAGAAGAAGAATTCTGAATTTAAAAGTTTGAATAAAATGCTAGGGGATGAGAATGAGTATTTGGGAGAACAGTCATGGAATTGGAGTAATACAGTAATACCCTGGAAGTTGTAAGACAAGGGCAATATTCTATGAGGCTTTAAGCCCTGGAAATGAGTATTTTATGGTCCCATTATGTGGAATAAAGAGACTTAGGTCTCTCTGGAAGTGATTGTTAGGCTAATTCTTTGGTATTTGGAGGCAGAGAGGTATCGGGCTAGGTCTTCCCCACCTCATCTCTACCTTACATGTTCCTGCTAACCTTTATCTCTCTTACTGGTAAAAAAGCCACCATCCTGTGGATTAGAAATCTGCTTTGGCTTATCATTGCCACCATTTACTATAAGTTTTAAGTGTAATTATTGAGTGAGACATTTTGCTTGGTTCATTTCCTCTTAACCCTTGTAATATCTGGTGAGAAATGTGACTGTGATGTCCTCTGAACTGTACAGATGTGGAGGCCTGCACTCAGAGAAGATAAAGGAATTGATGTCTTGTCTAGTGGTTGGAGGTAGGCATCCCACTTACCTTTTAACTCCCACTCTGCCTCCTACAGGGGCTCAGCACACGGTCGACAAGCAGAGCTCCACACTGCCAGTTGCTCTGAACTTGCTTCCCTCAAGCTGCTTTGCTCCACCATCCAGTCAGGTTCCATGAGGGCAAAGCCCTTCCAGGTAGGGCTGCTGTCTTCATAAAGGAGGCCCGTGTGAGCTTGTTTGCCTTTGCTATAGGAAGCTGCTACATGAGGAGTTGCCATCTGTGATCAGGGCTGTCCCCTCACGAGACACTCGGCCTCCAGAACCATGCGGAATATATTTCTGCTTTTATTAGTCACCTAGTGTGATTGATAGCTAGTATTGATTATCAACTTGACAGAATCTAAAAATCAAGTTGGAGACAAACCTCTAGGCACGTCTGTGAGAGAGTTTCTAGATTTTGGGAAGACCCGCCCTAAATACAGGTGGCACCATTCCGTTGGCTGGGATCCCACACTCAGTGAAAAGGGAGAAGTTGGGCTTAGTTCTTGCATTCTTTGCCTTCTGCTTCCTGATTGTGGGTGCAGCTGCTTCACATTCAGGCACAGATACTTCCCTGACCATGATGGGCTGTAACCCAAAAGTACTGGTCCAAATAAACCCTTCCTTAAGCTGCTTTCCTCACACAATGAAGAAAGTAACTAACACCCTTGAGTTATGGTTTTGGATTTGGCAGCAGAATTGATTTAAGTATGACGATTTCCTCTTAAAGTTCAGTAATCTTAGGGGGCATCTGTGGTGGGAGAGAGAAATAATCTGGACTGCTTAACTCATCTCCTTTAAGAGTCAGTCAGGCTGGAGCTGGAAAGATGACTCAGTGGTTAAGAGTGCTCACTGGTCCAGGCGACCCAAGTTTGGTTCCCAGCACCCAAGCTGGGCAGCTCACAACTGCCTGTAACTGGAGCTAGGGGATCCAGTGCCTCTGGTGTCCCTGGTCACTGCCCTCGTTCACACAAGTTTGCTCTCCCTCCCCTTTGCCCCGTCCCTACTCCCTTCTTCTCCTTCCCCCTCTTAGACTTCCTTAGAGCAAAAAAAGTTGACCAGGCAGAGTATGGTGGTACACATCAATATTCCCAACACCCTGGAAGCAGAGGAAGGGGATGTCATTGCCAGTTTGAGGTCAGTCTACTTTATATAGGGCAATGGCCCCTTCCCAGACAAGGCGGTACGGTCAGATGAAGGCCTCGGATTTACGTGGGGATGGTTGGTTTTGCTTTGAGATGGCGGTACACTCTAGCCCAGGCTAGCCTGGAACTTGTGATCTTCCTGACTCAGTCTTACAACTGATTCTTACCTTGTAGGAGGATCTTCCCCTTGCATCACCATCTTGAAAATAAGAAAGCCAGTGGGGCCTGGGGCCACAGTATGCTTTATCCCAGATAGTGCATACTGGTGCTTTGTTGAACTGCTATTTTGTGCCACATAGTTTTAGTTGGTAGGAATTAGTGGCTGTGTTGTTTTGAAAAGACCTTCCCTGGTTAAGACAGCCTGCTGGATTCTTGGCCACACTGTTAGAATAAAGATGGTGTAAAAAGCAAGTATCCTTGTCCTCTTCTAGTTTTAAATATTTTTTTCCAGGAAAATAAAACCAGTATATTTATGTTTAACAAATTGTCAAGTTCATGCATGTCTAATACCCTTGATGTAAATTTTCTCTTTTAATGCCTGTCATAACTAAATTCTTATGTCACCACTCTGAATATATATTTAAAATCTAGAATAATTTTAATAATACCTGGTATTTTTGATACCTACCTTGAAGACTGCCATAACTAAGGCTTATTTTTTTTTT
>JADRCD010200711.1:0-20545 GCA_019843815.1 Montemys delectorum
TAGTTTCTGCTGCTGAGAAACCTATACATTTAACTGTGCAGTCCATTTTCTTCTCCTCTACAGGGATGAGAACAGAGAAGCTGGTTTTCACAGAAAAATGGGTATAAAGGAGAAACAAAAAAGCTGGCCTGGCTGATGTAGCGTTGGGCAGATAGCAACTCGTGATTGTCCTTGAAATAAAATAATCATAGCAATAATAAAGTAAAAAGCAAATTCACCTGTCACTGATCGGCAATGCCAGTCTGCCACCAGGCTGGGGAGAAAGCACTCCTGCTGACAGCCCACAGCTCCACTGACGTGAGTGTTTACATAATTACACAGGCAAACAGTGCAGTCTTTCCGATTTAATGTGTGTTTTAACAAGCCCTTCAACCACAGTGTGGGCTTCTGTAATCAAATCAAGCCTTTTCAATTAAAACACAATTAGAAAAGGTGTCATGGTGTTACTGCTACACACTTTGTAGTGCGTAGGGGGTTTAAGAATTGCTGGACTGGAAGTCTGCTCTCACCCTGGATTCACCTGGGTCGCCTAAGTGTGAACGCCTCATGGGAACCCCAGGAGGTTATCTGAGCCTTGCACTTTTGGCCCTAAGTGATTTGTCATCCCCGTGATCGACTGGGGATGGAAGATGAAAACCAGAGGGTAATCCAGGGGATAGAGAGATACCGGTGTCTTTGACTTTGAATCCAAATGCCAACAAATGTGGCAAGGACCAGAAGTGGTGGGCACAAAGCTGCCAGAAAGACCAACTACTTTGCTGTGGTATTACAGCACAATGAATTCCAGGGATATTGGCTATTTTAGACAACAGTGAGCTCCTAGCTCCATTTTAAAGGTGTAAGACAAGCACCATAAAAAATACTCAGTTTGCCAAAAGCCAAAATGTTTACCTGTTTGTGAAATAACAAACAAACAAACAAAAATGATCCTGCCTGTCTTAGTCAGAGTTTCTATTCCTGCACAAACATCATGACCAAGAAGTAAGTTGGGGAGGAAAGGGTTTATTCAGCTTACACTTCCACCTTGCTGTTGATCACCAGAGGAAGTCAGGACTGGAACTCAAGCAGGTCAGGAAGCAGGAGCTGATGCAGAAGTCATAGAGAGATGTTCCTTGCTGGCTTGCTTCCCCTGGTTTGCTCAGTCTGCTCTCTTATAGAACCCAAGACTTCAGCCCAGGGATGGCACCACCCACAAGGGGCCCTACCCCCTTGATCACTAATTGAGAAAATACCCCACAGCCGGATCTCATGGAGGCATTTCCCCAATTGAAGCTCCCTTCTCTGTGATAACTACAGCCTGTGTCAAGTTGTCACACAAAACCAGTCAGTACACTGCCCCACAGACTCTTCCAGATGAAGGAGCTATAGAGCAGAAGTGCGAAGAGCCAGTTTCAGACACAGGCGGGTCCCTCTCATCTTTACACTTCGATCATTAATGTTGAAGGTGGCAGGGTGAAGTGAGTCAGTGGGGCACCAGCTGCCAAAAAGATGTTTAACACCAACCTCTGGGGCCTGCTGATGTCACTGTATTCAAGAAAGAGTGTATGCAGATGTAACTATGTTAGGAAACTTGAGGTGAGGAAATCATCTTGGGATATCTGATCCTAAGTCCAATGACAAGTGCCTCTATCAAGGACATGTGTAGCAATGTAAAAACACAGAGGGACGTGTGTGGAGACAGATGCAGAGACCAAATGATCCAGTAGAAATTCCTAAGCACACAGTCTTTGAACTTTACCAGTAGGCTCTTTTTACTACTCATTGTAGGGCTTGGAGGTGTGTCCAAGAGGACTCAGTGCCAGACCCTGGAAGGGCAGCCTGCAGGCTCCCCTGACCCTGACCCCCCAACCCTCTGCTGAAAGTCCAACCTACCCAGTGCCATCTCTCACTCTGGGAGGCAATCAACTCATCAGAAAACTACTCTCGTTAACCCAGTCGAGTGTCTTGTGTTATCTCGCCAAGAGCCAGGTTACTATGGTTTACAGAAGCAATGAAATTTGTGCTTTATGGCACCTGTATCTGTTTTATGGCCTGATTTACTCGACCCACATATCTGATCTATTTAAAAGCACATTCTCAGTCCTTCATTCCAAGCCTGTTAGTAGACCATCCCTTTTCCTTATGAAGTAAGGGAGTGGGTGTGGCCGCCACATGCCTAGTACTTGAAGTGAGGATCCCAGAGGTGACTATCTTTCTAGAAAGTTTAGCTGCAAGTTTGAAGTGGCTCAAGGATCACAGCATAGCCTTTAACTTCTGATCTGGGATCTTTCCTAGATGTAAGCAAAAGAATGGCTGATCTCTGGACTATACTGCTGGGGCGGACACCATTTACCAATCATGACGCTCCTTCTCATTGACTCCAGATTCATCTTGTCCAAGGGAGGGAAGCCAGATGATAAAATCCATCAAGCTACAACTTAAAACCCAGGGGGTGCTCCCTCCACACAACTGACCAGGCAATTATTTTTGGGAACAGGAGGGGGACACCAGCACTGGATTATCTTAATGGTATTGCCCTGGCACACATACCCTAAACATTACAGCAGCTCTGGAGTCAGACATCCTCAGACTCAACACCAGGTCTTGCTCTTCCCACCTGAGTTTGATCAACTTTTTTGAAGTCTTAATTTCCCCACTTCTGAAAATAGCATTTTGAAAATAAGATAGTTGAAGAGCAGAGTCCAGTGAAGTGAACAGCCCATTGCCTGGTACAGAATAAGTGTTGGGTTATGTTAGCATGGCTGCTGCTACTGCTGCTGGCAATGACTGATGATCATGATAATGACGATGATGGTGGTGGTGGTAGTGATAATGATGATCATGATAATGATGGTGATGGCAGTGGTGGTGGTAATGGTGATGAGGAGGAGGAGGAGGAGGAGGAAGATGACAGCATACTTCAACAACTCAGAGGCCTGTTGTCAGGTGTGGTGGCTTGAATGAGAATGGCCCCAGTGGCTCATGTTTGAATGCTTGGTCCTCAGTTAGTGGAACTATTTTGGAAAGATTGGGAGGTGTGGCCTCGTTGGAGGAAGTGCATCACTGGGGGATGGTGTCTTAGTCAGGGTTTCTATTCCTGCACAAACATCATGACCATGAAGCAAGTTGGGGGGGGAAAGGGTTTATTGAGCTTACTTCCACATTGCTGTTGATCACCAGAGGAAGTCAGGACTGGAACTCAAGCAGGTCAGGAAGCAGGAGCTGATGCAGAGGCCATGGAGGGATGTACTTACTGGCTTGCTTCCCCTGGCTTGCTCAGCCTGCTCTCTTATAGAACCCAAGACTTCCAGCCCAGGGATGGCACCACCCACAAGGGGCCCTACCCCTTTGATCACTAATTGAGAAAATGCTCCACAGCTGGGTCTCATGGAGGCACTTCCCCAACTGAAGCTCCCTTCTCTGTGATAACTGCAGCCTGTGTCAAGTTGACACACAAAACCAACTAGTACAGATGGGCTTTGAGGTTTTAAAAGCCCGCGGCAGCCCCAGTGTTTCTTCTTTTCTCTTGAAACTTAACAGATCAGATGTGAGCTCTCAGCTCCTTCTCCAGCACGTACCTCCTGCCTACCTCCATATTTCCTACCGTGATGATCATGGACTAATAATCCTCTGAAGACGTAAGCAAGCACCCATTAAACATTTCTTCTATATGTTGCCTTGGCCGCTGTGTCTCCTCACAACAGTGATTGAGACAGCAGGAGACACCTGGGATTCTATGTGCTGGATGGTTCCCTCAGAAAGCTTGACTAGTGTTTGCTTTCTGGTGCCTCATCAGGCCTGGTCTTGCCACTCCATCTGCTCTGGAAGGGTTTCACCCCTCCAACAATGCCATGGTTGGAGAGCTGCTCCTCCTGGGTTCAACAAACAGGGAACCGCAGGGAGGGAGGAGGCCGCCGTGCAACGCTTACGTGGTTGCCACCTTAAACTCTAACTGCAGAAGGGTCACAGTGGGAAGAGACAGAGTTTGGTCTGTGGAAGGCTGTGTGGACCAGGGATGCAGAGGACAACTGAAGGGAAAGGTGAAGAATATGAACTCAGGATTGCTCAGAACTAACGGATGCACCCCCCACCCCCACCCCAGGGCCTCCATTACAGGTGTTTCTTCTTGTCTCCCTCTGGTCTAGACTCTAAACTTCCCTTATTAACTTTGATTCTCTGCTTTTTCCCTCTGGAAAGGAGATTAAGTGTTCAGCTGGCAGGAAGCATGCTCCAAACCCCCAGCTGTAGTCACTGGCTTCATTTTGCAGCATTGTTCAGTGTTGCTCTGTGGGGCAGCTCAGCGCTGATCACGGCACCCCCATTGAACTAACCTTTGCCCTCATAATCCCCATGGGTAGGTGTTAATCCCTCTCCTCACCTTTTTCTGTTTGAAGGCAAAGTTATGCTTCAGAAACGCTCAAGTATATAGTCTTTCTAAAAAGAATACTTTCACAAACAGTATGCCAATCATGGGGTAAATCAGAGCTGCCTGTCTAAGGGAGCCTATGGATGGTCTTCTCTAGTGGTTCTCAAAGTATGGCTCCAGAACAGCAGCAGGATAGCTCGCAGAAACTTCACCTGTCTGCTCAGGCATTGCCTCTTGGTGGCTATGACACATACTCGACCACGCCTGGGAGTCCCCACAGTAACCAAAGCTCCACTGCGTGTGCCTCCTCCTCCTTAGCAGACTGGAAAACTGAGCCCCGTGGTGATGTGGCCAGGGACAAGGTCATTCACATAGCCACTGAATAAGAACGCAGCATGGTCACAGGAATTAATAATATATTACTGGGGCTGGAGAGATGGCTCAGAGGTTGAGAGCACTGACCACTCTTCCAGAGGTCCTGAGTTCAGTTCCCAGCAACCACCGAGTGACTCACAGCTATCTGTAATGGGATCTCATGCCCTCTTCTGGAATGCAGGCATATATGAAGGCAGAGCACTGTCTACATAATAAAAAAAATAAATCTTAAAAAATAGCAACAGACAAGTTGGATAGGGGGCTTGCCCTCATGAAGTCACTTTTGGCAAACAAGGAAACAGAGAAAATGGTGACAAGAAGTTGTCAGTGACACTAAGAAAACAATCATGGGGACAGACAAGGCTGAGAGAAACTAGGAAAGAGCTCCTGGGGTGGAAGGCTGAGGGGGAAGCTTCCTGGAGCGGGTTCACCTGGTGGGACAGGATGACTGGTGCTAGCCTTGTGAACAAGAGAAGTTCATGTCTAGGACTGAAAACATTGTTAAATAAAAACAAGAAGCCAACAGGGGGGTTTAGTGCAGGTTAGACCCAGCAGAAGGGAGGGTCACCGAATGTGAGAACACATCAATAGAAAATATCCACAGAGAGGAAAAATATACAGAAAAGACTGCAAGGTGTACAGGAATCTATGTAGAGGCTTTCATTTTGGAATTTGAGAAATTTCTGAAAATAGAAGGAAGCAGCTAGGGAGAATCTTCATGGGTGATCTAGTACTTTCCGTCTACCTCATAGGACATCTTAGCCAAAAGCTCTGGCTTTCATCCCAACTGAAAGCCTCCAGCAGGTTGTTCCACTTGACTTTGTAGTGACTTCCAGCAACTGAACTGGAGCATCTCGGTTGGCCACACCTCCAACACATAGTAGGACCACTTACCTAATCTGTGTCACAGTCAGGAGCTGGAGCAGCTTAGAGACAAAGGGGAAGAGCGCCACTGCATAGCCATGAGGAGAGCACCACAGAATTTCTTTTCACTTCTTACCACCAGCACCTTCCTTAAGCCTAGCAACTCTCTCCTCCTCCACTGTGAGTGCAAATGGCTGTAAATTTGTTTAGAATAGAGACTTGCTGGGGGGGAGGGGAGGATAAGTACTGTATAACCTGAGCTGAGACAAGATTTCCTAAAAAGCCATCAGATGGGGGGAAAGGCCACATGGCACCCTCAGTCTTACCTCTTCAGTAAACTGGGACAGTCCCCCCAACCCCTGTTCTATGGCTATGCAACTGATTTACACGTTTGTGCAGGTGTGTGCATGTTTGTGTAGGTGCATGTATGTTTGAGGTGCATGTATGTTTGTGCAGGTGCACATATGCAGAATCTACAGGGGGGCATCAAGGTTGTCATCTACCATTCTCCATCTTACTTAAAATAGGGTTTTTCACTAGGTTAGGATGGCAGCCACCAAGTCCCAGCAAACACCAGCATCACCTCTGGGGTAAGAGGTACAGGTGCCCACTCCCGCTCCCCGCCCCTTTGCCTCAGGCGCTCTTGCCTGCACAGTGAGCAGTCCAACCAGCTGAGTAAGCTCTCAGCTCCTGTAGTCGGCAGGGGAACCTAAGTAAGTGACTCTTAAGTGTACTTACACCAAGGATGCTGTGGGTTTGTGCTGTGTAGTTCTATTTGTTTGTGACAGTCTCGCAGTTCAGGCTGACCTTGAACTCATTTTGTAAGCCAGGCTGGCCTCAATATTTCCACCCTCTTGCTCTAGCCTTTTGGGTACGGGGGTTATGGGAATGTGCCTGTCCAGTCTGTCAACATCAGCTAGGTCAACTAGAATAACATAAACCTGGCCCAATTTAATGGATTTCCTTTGCCACAAGTCCATTATGTGAGAATAAACAAATAAAATCACAGAAGAGAACCGCATGAGCTGTGTGAATTGTCTGAGGTCAATGTGTGTGTCCAAGCACCTCACTTTCCTTTGGAATATGCCTACTTACACCTAAGCTGCCAGTTACAAAGTTTCCTTTCAGCTAGGCAGTGTTGGCACACGCCTTTAATTTCAGAGCTCAGGAGGCAGAGACACGCAGATCCCTGAGTTCAAGGCCAGCCTGGTCTACAGAGTGAGCTCCAGGACAACCAGGACTACACAGTGAAACCCTGTCTTGAAAAACCAAACCAACCAACCAAATAAACAAATCCTCCTTTCGAATGTGTGCTACTGGCTGCTTAGCTCTGGCTGCTAATAAGGCTCAAGACTCAAAGCTGTGGCTGAAAGGGCTATGTCCCTAAGCAGTGCACCTGTGATCCTTCAAAGAGGGGGCTGGCCCTCTAAATGAGCTCTTGGCCAGGGTCAACACTGTGCTGAGCTCTGTAACTCTGGAATCTTAGTTAACCTTTCTGTGTATCTCCTCAGGGAGTGTGATGGCTAAGTTCACTGTCAAGTTGACTGGATTTGGAGTCTCCTTGCGGATATGCCATGTGGATGTTTGGGAGAGGTCTGACTGGGGTTGGAAGACTCACTCTGAATGTTGGTAACATCATTCCATGAGCTGGGGTCTTAGGCTGAACAGGTAAGAGGGGAGGGAGTTGGGGAACTCAGCTCTCCGCTTCCTGTTCTTGGATGTGAAGGGTCCTGACACCATGAACTCTGCCTTCACTTCCCACCTCTGTGGGCTGCATCCTTCTCAACAATTCAAGGCAAATAAATCCCCTCCCTTCAGCTGCCCTCTGTGACACAGGCTGAGACATTAATTTCTTGTTCTGTGGATAAAGGATGCTAAGGGCTTAAAAGGTATTGAGGAAGCAGCAAACTGATTACATGAGAGTCATATCCCAATATGAGTCCCAGCCACTGGTCTTCCCTGCTTGACCCATCTCTGTGGCCCCTCACCTTCATCCTGACACCCCCCACACACACACACACACAGGATGATCACAGATTCGCCCTCCCCTCAATCTTTGCTTTCACTGCTCAGCTGCCATTTCCAAAGGCAGGGATGCTCAGTGAGTTTCTACAGCCCCCGTTAAAAACAACTAATACTGTCCAAGTGCCAAGCTGATGATGCTTCAAACAGTTTAATCAATGTGCTCGAGACTTTTTCTCAGAGGGTCTGGGCTTTTCAACAGTACCTATGGCTGGCTGACTTCAAAGCACCTGAATGATTTCAAGGAAGGAGTAATGCAGAGAGTCATACTCCTGAACCCCACCTGGCATTATGTGCAGCTACAGAAAACATCAAAGTGCCATCTTGCTTGTGTGAATCGGCGCTAGCCCTGAATTAGAATGACCCGAGATGCCCTAGTTTCCTGGGGTGGACTGTTCCTTTCTTTGTTGGAACGGTACAGGTTTTTAATAATGTGAAGTTATGACGTTCACTGTTGCAGCCTGAAGGTGCCTTAGTTACTTCCTAGCACTGCAATCAAGCGTCATGAGGAAGCAGCTTATAAAGGAAAGCATTTAGCTGGGCTTACTATTCCAGAGTGTTTAGAGTCCATGATGGCAGAGGGAAGGCATGGCAGCAGGGATGACTAAGAGAAATCATCACAATCCACAAGCAGGAAGCAGAGCATATCCTGGGAATGGCATGTGTCTCTTGAAACCTCAAAAGTGGCAACCAGTGACACACCTCTTCCAATAAGGCCACACCTCCTAATCCTTCCCAAGTAGTTCCATTAACTGGGGACCAAACATTCAAACGTATGAGCCTATGGGGTCCTTGACATTCAAATGGCCAAGTAGAACTATGGGTCAAGACACCCTTTCTATGTTGTGAGGAGGGGAAGACATTCCCAAGTACACATGTGGTCAGTGTTGCATTGTGAGGGAGCCTGTTTTCTCTGATGGGGACTGATCCTTGAGCTGTGTTAGAAACAGTCTATAAACTGCTCAAAGAGACTGAAACCATCCAGTTATATAAGAAAAACTGAGTTGAAGTCAACTCCAGCAAGTTGTGATGCCCACACTCTTTTCCCTTCTCTGTATGTTCTGACCATTATAGCTCCATCTTAAATTTGCCAGAATAATCTGGATTATTAACTCTAGAGTCTACTCTACAGGCGGCCTACTCTTCCTCCTCAGCAAACCAGAGTTACCTCTTGTTAATTTTCTTTCAATGAGCAAAAGGAAAGCCTACCAGCCATTTTTCTACCAGGGATCTGGCATTGGAGTTTTTACTACCAGCTGATGACTTACTGGAGGCTCATGCCTTCTTCCCCAGCTCTTCAGTTTTTCAGGGCTATCCAACACACGACCCTGGAGTTGCACGTCTCCAACGATAGCTATGAATGTGACTAGGAGTAAAACTGTACACTTACTTAGAACATTATGGGTTTTTTTTTGTTGTTGTTGTTTTGGTTTTTGTAATTTTTAGATTGTGTGGTTCTCGTATGTGAAGCTCTATGTCACGACTCAATGCCAAGCAAAATAAACCTATGTGTGCTCTGGCAACCACTGGATATAGATTGGGTATCCCTAGATTTTTATGTGTGGCCAAGGGAAGCCCAAAGCTTGAATATTTAAGATTTTTGAGTTGAATATAGTGGTAGTACTTGTCTTCATTCCAAGCATTTGGGAGGCAGAGACAGGCAGATCTCTGAGTTCAAGGACAGTCTGGTCTGTATGTCAAGTTCCAGGCCAGCTAAGGCTACATAATGAAACCTGTGAGTGTGTGTGTGAGTGTGTGTATGTGTGTGTGTGTGTGTGTGTGTGTGTATGTGTATACATACCTGAGACCTTTCCCCCACTTGATAGAGGTTTTCTCTGCAGTGAGCAAACCCTCATCATAAAGCCAGCTTGCTTTAAAGAGGAGTTTCAGAAACAAGAGAGAACAAGGTACCTGGGTGTGCTGAGCGCGCATCCCCAGCACTGCTGTTGCACACTCTGTGGTTCAAGTTGCTCCTGACATTCACATTGATCTATCAGATGCTGGTCTGAGCTTCTCCCTAAGTGGTCAGCTCCACAGAGAATCTGGTGGCTTTGTCTCGTTCCCGTTACCTCCTCAGAACTTCCTGTTGTCCTGACCACAGAAGGGGCTTAATGCATGTCTGGCGAGTGAAATACAAATGCTGACCGCTCATGGAAGAACCTTCTGTGGATGTCACAAATGGGCCATCCTGGGCTCACTATTCCCTTCTGCTCTACAACTGTTCAGGAAACAGGGAACCAGAGATGGTCAGAGGGGATTACTTTCCCTTCTGTTTTCAAATCTCACGAGTAGTTTAGATAGCCTGGAGGTGAGGGTTGATCAAATTGCCTATAATCTTGCTACTGGATGATAGCACAGTCAACACTGTTTGCTTCTGAGCCTCACACAATGTTTCAATTAGAGGGATATTATGTGACTCTTTGATCGTAACTCACATAACTAGATGCTCAACTTGTGTAGGCACTATGCCAGATACCTCACAGGCATCGGACTCTCCTAAAACCCAAGGAGGTAGAGACTTAATATCATACACATTTTTCAGGACTAAGACATGGGTACTGGGGGTTGAGGAAATTGTGTAACATCCTCAAGGTCGGACAGTAGTGACTGTAGAGCCACATTTCAAACTCATCCACTGAGCGGGGCTCCCTTACATGTATGTCGGATGAGGCACTGAATAAGGATGCAGTGGGTATGTGAGTTCAAACATGTCTGTCAGCCAGCTGGCCCACTGCAATCTTAGAAATGCTCTTGGTCTGCCACTTCTATCTTCATGGGCCACTAATTACAAATGACATAAACAGTGTTTTCTCAGCTTCTACTTTCATGGTTATTGGTGGTATCTTCCATGAGGGGAAAGCTAAAGCCCATCCTTTTGTCACACACCAGACCACTTCCATGGTCTCTGATTGCCAGAGACACCCCCAGGATCTGCCACTGCTGTCAGGGGCTACGGGGGCCTCGCACACTTGACGCTACTGCTTTGCCACTGGGTCCTGTCTGGAGATGAGAGCCACCTGGTCCTTTGAGAGGTAGTGCCACAGCTACTGTACAAGTGCCACCAACACTGTCAGTGCCTAGCTCACAGCTACTGCTGCTAGGTCAGAAGAAGCATATAGCTTTTGTGTACCGTGTACTTGGGTCCCACTGGCTTACAGGCAAGAGGAGAGCAGATGTCTCTCAAATCTAGGGGTGTTAGTTCCAGGAACTCCACAGGTACCAACATGTACAGATGCTCAAGTCACTGGCACAAAATGGAATGGTCCTTGCATGAAACCCACAGGTCTCCTGAATACTTTAAATCACCTCTAGATTACTTTGACTCTAACACCAATGTGCTAGGTCATCTCTTACACCACTGTGCTTTAGGGCAATGACAAGGACAGAAGTCTGTACATGTTGGGTATGCACGCATTTATTTCCACACATACATAGGTAAATCTGTGAAGGTGGAATCTGAGGATTCAAAGGGCTACTGCCCTCAAGATTATCCCTCACTCTGAACTACCTTTGGATTTTCCTGAGAGAGATTACATAGTCCCTCAATCAAACAGATTCTTGAAAACCTCAACTTACTTCTAAGACATCTCGGCATCTTCCAGAGCTGACAGTGGGAGCCATATTGGAACCTGTTGGGCTTGGAGGCAAGTACTTTTACCCTTTGAGTCATTTCACTGGCCCCAGGCTCCTCCCTTAACGAGCACCCAGTTCCTTGTGCCGCCTGGGTGGGCTGAAACAGATGGATCCACGTTAAAGTTTAAGGCTTTAACTCCATGACTTGCAATCAGAGAGGCATGAGAGCAAAATAAAAATGCAGAGCTTCTCATTCAGGACACTAGAAATTCCAAAGGAAGTGCACTGAGATCTAGCTCAGTACTAGAGTGACTGCCCAGAATATAAGAAACCCTGGGGAAAAACGGTGTTTGGGGCTCAAAATGGAAATACTACAGTGCTAAATCTCATGCAGAGCTTCGTATGACAGCCTCACATCCAAGCCGTCCCTGCAGCAGGACATAAACAAAAAAAAAAAACTTTAGAAAGTCATTTTTATATGTAAATACAAATTCTGATTTCTATGAAAGAATGCTAAAAATTTACAAGTATTTACAAACCAAAATGGGAAATATCACAGACAGAGGAGCCATCCATGTACCGGTACAGATGACTTGGCACATCACAGACAGATGAGGTACCCATGTATGTATAGGTGACTGGGTATGTCACAGGAACAGTACAGGCACAGTTGACTCGGCTCTGTGGTAAGATGATAGCGCAGGAAGAGCCAACATGTTTTTATATTTTCATCAGAGCCTCCACACCCTGCTGGAGTTCTGCATATCAGGGAGAAGCATGGGAGGGGCTCCAAGACTAGGCATGGCACAGCCCAGCATGGTAGGTGGTGAGGCATTGTGGGTGACTGGCACGCAGATATGGTCCATATACCAGAGGTATTATGAGGCAAGAGATAATCAAACAGAGATAGAAGGGTTTGCTGCTCCAAAATTGGCTGTCACCCAACCATTAACTCTCCCAATCCACTGTGGTCTCAAAGTCCAGCAAAGCTGTGGTGTGAGGCTGTCCTTTATCATGGTTGTTATTCACCTGGCCTGTGCCATCCTGCACTGCCATTTTAGCTTAACCTCTCCTGCTGTCATAAAACACTCTGACCCAAAGACATGATGGGGAGAAATGCTTTATTGCATTTTACTAATCAGTCATCACTGAGAAAATTCAGGGCAGAGATCCAAGTGGGCATGTGAAGCCCAAACCCCAGAGGAATGCAGCTTGTTGACTCAATCAGGCTCATGCTTTAAGGAGCTTCCTAAGACAGCCCAGGACCAACTGCCTAGGGGATGGTGCCACCCACGGTGGGATGGGCCCTCAGGGTTAGGATCAATGTCATCTCCCTGAGCTCCATCCTCTCGTAGGCTTCTGATCTAAACATAGCAAGATTACCCTGGCAGCACTGGAGAGTTCTCAGGCATCTCTCAAGGAACACGCAGGCCAAGATGCACGTGGTTCCATTCATTCCTCAGGGCAGCAAGCTAAATGCAGAACCCAAAGTTAATGAGACTACATCCCATACTTATATGCTTCCAGACTGCAATGGATCCTCTCTTCCACTCCACTCTTATACAGGTGCAGGGTATGTTTACATACATATGCATGTATGTATACATATTAGCATATGGTATATATAACATGAATATAATATATATGTATATATACATATATTAAATATAGGCATATACATAAGGAGGCAAGGAGAAAAAATATACACATGCATATGCATAAACATTTAGCTTGAACTTTATTCAATTCAACCAACAGTAGGAATCTCTGTAGTATTTCAGTCCTTGGCTGGGCATGAGAACACAAGTGGAAATGAGTGTCACTCGTTCCAAGGAGCTTGCTATTCAGAGAAGACACGACCTGAAACCCCAATACACAGCCCGTCAGTGTGGTGGCTATTTATAAGAGGAGGCAGGATGTCTTCTGGAGGTCTAACTCAGAACAGCCAGTGGTGGACTTGACCCATGCTGCACGGGCTCAGGTCTTAGCTTCATTCCTTGTAAACCATGTGATATCCAGCATGCAACTTGAGCTGTAGAGCCTGCTTTTAAACTGAGTAGCTACAATAGTACCTTTTTCTGGAGGTGCCAAGCTTACGTAATATAACACTGAGTGCTGCTCAAAGAGATGCTCAAGGGCTGAGCAATGTAATAATACACACCAGGTTTGCCTGTCAGAATAAAATTAACTGAACATGATTTCACCTTCCCAGGGTCACCGCTGTGGTGACCAGTTACGGCATTCACTGAACATGATCTCTCCTTCTCAGTGTGGTGGCCAGTTACTGCAAACTCCGCAGCTGTCAGCCTTTTGATCCTTGCTCTGTGATCTTTGCAAGTGTCTTGTTTGTTTTAGTTTTTATGACTAATTAGCTTATCATCTCCATTGTGACTGGACGCTATAGAAGGTTTTCTCTACCACTGATCCTATCCCCATGATTTTAAACACTGGCCTCCCCATCCACAAGAAGGTTCTTAAGTGGCCACACAGCAATCTCGCCCCTCAGAGGAGGCTGGCTGGGCCAAGACTCTGAGATGGAGGTGGATGTGGAAGGCAGAGCCCAGAAAGGGGTTAGAATTGTTTTTAGGAGTTAAAGTCACACACACCTGGAAAAGGCACTAGAATAAACAACAGTACAGTTCCCAGAACAATGAGAAGCCCGGGAAAGGGTCACTTATGAGGAGGAGAAAGAGATACACTGTGGCATGGTGGGGTGGAGAGGAACCAGCATAGGATAAGAGCTTTAGTTAGTGACTGAGGAGCCCCTCCACCCCCCAACCCTGGGAGGGTAAACAAAGAAAACTGCTGAATAAGCCCTGGTCAGCTTCTCCATGTTTCCTTCCTGAACATAGCCAATCCTGTCAGTTTTCTTGTTCTAGGATGCCCCAGGGACCTTCTATGACATGCTCTTTAGAAGCATAGCTCAGAGTGGCCAGTCTCCCTCTCCACTTAGTAGGCTCACTGACTAGAGGGTGACAAACAGCTGGGTGCCGCAGAATGACACATATTCTCCAGCCATGGAGGACTTGGGGAAGCAGAGTGTTCAGCCACGGGTACTGGGCACCTGATAGGTGCCAAGGTAGCCCAGATGTGCTAACGTATGCCATCCTGTTTAACCTTTGTAACCAAACACCAGGCATGGATGGTCTATTTTCCAGGCCCCAATTCTCACCATCCAATGTGAGAATAAACAGAAGCAGCAGTTAGGAATGGAGAGGCGAGGGAAGGGGGTGAACCCTGGAGTATAGGCACTATCCCTCCAACATCCCTTTCCTCCTCAGACCTGTGGATTTAGCCTTGGCCTTTCATAAAGCACTGATTTTCAGTTTCTCCCTGTAACATGGCATTGTTCCCAAGCGCCCATGTACTATCCTGCTGTTGTGACACAGACCGAATAATGTGCCCCATATATGCATGTGTTCATGTGTCCTCGGGTGCTTCTGTGTTCATCTCATGACCTGCTAGAGAGGACGGGACAGACTCACACCCAGATGTCCGGCCAGTGCGGTGGGACCATCTTGGTGGCAGTGGCTGCAGTCAGGCTGCAGCTAAGGGTGCCTAGCACCAATGGCATTCAGCTTGTTTTACCATGATAACACGATGAAAAAAATTAAGATTCTCACACTAACCTACAAGTTTACTTTAAAAGCAACTGAGAAAGTCAGAACGCATACCGCCTGGAACAGGGTGGACGGGTGATGAAAAACAAGGGGCTTCTTAATCTCCTCAGCTGTCTCTCAGCCTGCCATTTTGCTCTTGAAAAATCAAACCAAGAAATAACCAAGCAGGCACCTACTATGCAGCAGGCACAATCCTGCTAACCAAGCAGGCACCTACTGTGCGGCAGGCACAATCCTGCCGCTCTGACCAGTCCTCCTCTCTCGGGTACTTAAAGCAGTGTTTGCAGAGCTGTAGCTGTTTCTCCTTAAGCCATTTTACTGGTGGTGATTTTTAACACTTGGAGGACCGTTGTAGAGCTTTCTGAGAGTTTTTGATTTTGTCTTCTTTTCATTATCGTTCCTATCCAGAATATCCTAACCCCTTATCCTTCCCTCTAATTTTTAAGGAAGGGGAGGCGGGGAAGGGGGATGCAGCATCTGTGACCTGGGACCTTGGTAACTGGGCTGGGGCTGCTAATGACCTCCCAGAGATAATCCAGAGGGCTGATTTAGCAAAGCCCATTCTTGACCTTGACACAAGACAAGACAAGCAAAGGGGAAGGACTTGGGAGGGCAGAGTGAAAGAAAAGGATAGTGGGCAAGCACTCCCTCAGATCTCGCCAGGCCCCTCCCCATTCAGCAAACACCTGGCTGAGTTGGAAAACGGAATCGGCCCAACCTTCCTACTGGCAGCAATTGAAGCTGTCAGCTCCTGCTTGTCACCACTTGCACTGGAAGGCCTGGGGCAGCCACAAGAGCCCTAATTAGGCAGAAATGACACTTCTACAACTGACCTGCCAGGACCTTTGGCGGACCAGTTAACATCATTAGCTAACATTTTTAAAAAGTGTGAATGTAAATGAACAGCCAGTGGCTTTCAATGGAGTTTGCCGGTGGTACCCCCTCCCTTCTTGCTCTTTCTCTTCTTGCATGAATAGCCCACTTGTTTTCTCTGGTATTGGAGGGAGGCATGAGGAAGGAGGGGTAAGAAGGCCATCCTCTGAGCAGACAGACTATGTTAAAGCATAAACAAGCTCCTAACACCAGAGAGGCCATCTCTTCTTGCCTACATATGGCACTGAATGTAGTTGGTCTCCAGGGCCACCAGCGCAGAGCTGGGAGACAGCAAGAGCCAAACAGGGCCAACAGATGCCAGACCCATTCCACAAGCTATGACCATCGAGCACCGCCATCCATGCTCTTAACACATTTTCTTTCAGAGTCCTTCCATGGGCTAGACTGTGCTTTGAAGCCGATGTTGCTGGTATACATAAGTGTAAATGTGCCAGTTCCCAGTGTGCCTGGTCCCTCTCTGCAGACGCCAATACTTACACAGCGGGCTCATGTCCTACCTGCTGCTGCTATTTCCCACCTGGAGTCACATTTCACTTTGCTCTTTCCTTTGCAGCCACAGAATCCGTACATGCCGACACTCTCCATCTACAGGAGGGAAGAAGAGAGTCCCACTGTGAACACTTGGCTTTGTTCCCCTGGGGCTCCTAAGTCACACACTTAGTGCTGGCTGATACTTTGAAGGGAAGTTAAAGTTGGGAGGAGAGATGTCAGAGGCAACTAGCTCCTGGTGTTGGCATCCCTTGGCACCCACTACCTCTTTGTTGTGTGGCCTTGGGTGGTGTTCTTAATCCTGAGTCTCAGATGTTTTCATCTGTAAGACAGAAGATGCCTCACTGTATTAAGAAACAAGAGGATGAACGTGCTGTGAACTTGGGGAAACTGCTACCTGAATGTCAGGAGCTAGGGTGGGTGTGAGCTCCCAAATCAGGAACCACAGCAGTTTCTCATCCCTGACTTCTCTTGGTGGACAGACCAACTAGTGTACTCCCAAGTCCCCTCTCGCCTCCCCATCTGATTATTATTCTTGAAAGGGTACATGGATGTAAAATAGCTCCCACAGAACCATGGGTAGATTAGTTATTTACTCCCTCTTGTAGACTCAACACAGCATGAACAGGAAGCGGACCACACCTATTTCCGGGTGTTAGGAAGCCCTGAGAATTGTCATTGTGGGTGCACTGTAGATGCACAGGTAATAAGTATAGGGTGGGATTTGAGAGTCCAGCTCCCAGAGGATGGGGACGGGTGCTATTATAAAGCCTGGGCAGGAGACTCATGCTTGTTTGTTATTAAAGATGAGTAAAGTCAATGAAAAGGTGTGTGGCAGAAAAATGCCTGTAACAATCTGATCCGTGAGACAGAAGCAAAAAGAAACCCACCTTAGCTTGAGGGGAGGAGGAGAAAACACTTGGGACTGCTCTTAATGAAGTTTAGTGGAGAGGGAAAAAGGGAATCCCCTCCTCGATGTGCAGCAGTTAGTGCTTTTAAGCTAAATACCTCAGCATATTAAGGAAATAGAGAAAAGCCAGCTAGAGGATGCCATCCAAGTGAACCACATTGAGCTCAGAAAGCCTGTAGGAGGTGTCAGGTTTGACCCCTTTCCAGTCACATGCCTGGTCCCAGCCCTGCTGTTTAGCGTAGTGGCTCCTCTCCAGCTGTGGGGCTTATTGAAAGCCTCTAGCCCCTGCCTGGTTTTGGCACATTTTCTGCAGGTGCCTCCTACTGTGGCTACAATGGACTGCTTGGAGGTTTAGACTCGTCAACTGCCACTGGGAAGAGAGGCGGGCAATAGCGAGGGAGTACAGTCATTGTCTTAAAGGGCCAGTGACACTGTGTGTCACTACCACAGGGCCTGAGGCTCTGGTCCCTGCTAATGAGATGAACCCTGTCTCCCCACTCAGTCTTTCTCTCTTTAATGATTTAACTTGATCGCTTTGGTTCCTTTCTGGAAAGGGAATTGCTCCATTGATCATATAAAGTAATTGCCTGTAAAACATTGCGCTGCAGCAAGTGCCACAGCTTCCCTGGCTGAAAATGTCATGGCAATTGAAAAGCTCTTAGCCCAGTTTAAGAATGGGTGGCTGAGGACACGGCGGGGGGTGGGGGGGAGGTTGGGGGTGTCGGGTGTCTTTGCATAGAACCCCAAGTACGCCTGTGTTCCTAGAGTTTGGATATGTGACAGAGAATTTCCCTCTTGTGGCCTCCCATGATTTTTACGTAAGACTCTGAGACAGATTAAACACATTAGGAAACAAAATCCAAACATCCTTAGCCCTAAAATTGGATGTGATGGGAGAAATTATTTTCCTAGTGATTCACAATATTCTTTTCTGAGAATGCTGGCATTCAGAGGACACTGCACAGGTGCAGCTTGCTTTAGGAGGGAGGAGGTGGGACCTTCACCTCAGAGACAGGGGCGCCCGGTTGGGGAAGGAAGAACAGATGTGCTTGTGGTTTGCTGATGTTTGGGACTTGTCACTTGGCGGCAGCAGTGACTTGCTCTGGGGATGGGGACCACACACTTGAGTAGTTTTCATGAACAGCTTTACTAAATGAATAACATGTCCCTTGCTGAGAAGCAGGGACAATTCACCTGGGGTGGGGTGGCTTTGTCTAGGCATGAACCTCCAAGCTAAGTAAACAGGAAATGTGTTAGTGACGGTTTCTCTGCCCTCTGACAGGTGAAAGCCCAGGTTTGTATGCAAACACGAGAAGGGCCGGTTTCCAACTTCTCTGTCTGTCAACAAAGCTTCAGGCGAATCCCTCTCCATCAGCAGACTTCTGCAGCCCAGGAGCTAGGGCAGTTGATGTGCTTATTATCATACAGTTTTTAATGACAGGACACCTGCTGTCTCCCTGACAGTCCTGCAAACTCAAGCTGTGAGAGGACTACTTACAAATTCAAATCTGGAAAAGGCAGAGGATGCTGAAGGCCCTCCCTGTGTTTTCCAGTTAGACAGTGATCCTGCTTGAACCAGAGTCAATGCAGAATCACTGGCTAAGAGAGGAAAGGCCTATTAGGCATTTGTGGGATGCAAGAGAGCATTGAGTGGATGGACCACACTGTGGATGGTGAAGCCAGACTGTGCCATGAAGCCAACTTCACTTCCTCCTTCAGGGAAAGTCTACAACAATCTCCCTTCCTCCGGAAGTCAGAAGGCCCGACCAACCCCAGGAGTGTCCTGTCCCGTCCTTTTTCATTTTAGTTTGGTACAAACCCCAGCCTCCTTCCTTCAGGGCTTTTCTTCCAGAGTTACAGACTATTTTAAAATATCCAATTGAAAAGGACACACACAGTTAAATGCCAGTGTGAATGACTTGTTGGGATGACCTCCAAATGCTTATGACAAGCTATATAGATGACACATGGTGACATAAGGGGTAAAAATCCTTGTCTACATTTAGAAAGCACAGTGTGTCTGTCATCAATACAGCAAAAGACAGAGAGACCCAGATGTGGCATATGAACCTTTTCCCAGATGGGTCAAGAAAGTGTGACCAAGCCATCGCACCACTGAGGGTCTAGCTGGGACCAAGAAGGACACCAATGTTTTTCAGGACATTGGGCTTGAACAAGAGTATGAAAAGTTCCACGTCATCACCAATGAGTCTAAGTTGAACCCAGAGAGCATTCATAGGGGAAGGGGAACATGAACACAGATGTACACATCCCCCCATACACACACACACACACACACACACACACACACAAACACAGAGGTTACTTTTTGTTTTCATTTAGCAAATATTATTTGGTGGTGAATTTCAAAGAGTTATAACTTTAGATTACATTACTCATCTTGCTTCTGCAGATTTGTAATTATCTCCCATAACAAAATATAATTTTCCACTATTATTGAGTTTATCAGAAATATACCCGAGTTTTAATTGGATATATAATACTTTTCTGAAAAAGGCCTCAGTTGTAAATTCAAAATAGCTGTATTTTCAACAAAACAGTAATTACACACATCCTACAATTTCTAAATATCATTCTTTAAAAGAAAGTGATAGTTTACCCTAGAAATTAGTCTTTGATTTTTGCATTCTCAAAAACTTTATGTTCTTGTCAGTTTAGTACAAAGTAAAAATATTTACAAGCAATATTTAAGTCAGATCTACAGAGTCAGATAAATCCCAGCAAGTGCTGGCATGGAGCTATCTATGTCTCTCTCACACATATACACACATACACACACAGACACACACAGACACAGACAGACATATACACAGACAGATGGGGTAGGGTGGGTTCTTGGTCCCTCAAACAGGAACTCTGCTTTTAAAATCCTAAAGATGGAAAACTTCTTTAGTAGGTACAATGAGCTGAGGTTGGCTGACCCCTGCGAGCTCATTTTTGTGAACTTTTTAGAAGTAACATTCAGTCTCTCACCTTCAGTCAGTACTTCTCCTTTGAAGATTAACGAAACATTGTTTTCCTGAGTGAACAGACAGGACCTTTTATCCCTGTGTTTCAGTTATGATTCCCACATCCTCTGAGAGCCTGCAATCCTGTCCCTGTACTATATTAACTTTGGAGCAGAATTTTCATCTAGTGCATTACCTCAACTTCGAAAAGTGCATAGGGCTCTGGTGATCATTCATTCACGTATGACTGGCATATTTGAAAAAAACATGATTAAATCACTACTGAGAAATAGCCTCAAATGATTTCATTCACTAGAAGCCCTAGAATTAACGTCCCCAAAGCATAATTCTTAAAAAATAACTCTTGCTCTGCATCTGTGACTAATAATTTAGAAAAGATTAAAAAAGTCTAGAAAGGACTGTTTCCCTCCCTTCCTCCCCCACCCGTGTCTGTTTGTGCCTGTCTGTCTGTCTATGTGTATAT
>JADRCD010200712.1:701-16773 GCA_019843815.1 Montemys delectorum
AGAATGAGAATTACTTTACTTTTGCAATTCTTATTTTAAAATATGTCTTTATAGATTCAGTGGCACCTAATTATTTAGGTGCTGTCACTTATTTTAGTTACATTTAAACACTGAATATAAGCTTTAAATGAAAAAAATGCAGTCTTGTCATCTGGTACAACATGGTTGAATAACATTGACTTTAATTATCTCACAACATTTATAAGTATGATGGACTTCTTTTCTTGACTTGGCATATGCTATGCCATTTTCTTTTGAAAATAAATATATTTAAGCACAATCACTTGGGTAACTTGTTTAACAAAAAAAAAAAATCTCTGAAGCTGTAGTGTAGCTAACCTCATTCTGAGGACATTAAGTCTAAAGCATGAAAAGCTTTAGCATAAGGCAGCGCACGTCTCCTGTGCTAGGCACTCACTGACCACACAACGATCCTGGTATGAGTTTGACTGACTTAATAATTTGGGCAGCTGTATCATAATTACAAATGTTGGAAGTATAATATATTCAGTGTGAGAGAAATTTTGAATGGGAATTAATCTTCCTATAAGAAGCAAAGAAAGCAGTGATTTCAAGACTCCCTATCTTTCTTCTCTTGTGTAACAGTTTCCTCTGAGACTGAAAGATTTGATCCTACAAAGTAGCTGCCTAAGAAAAACAATAAATAACTCAAAATAGCTTCAGGAAGTCCCTGAAACTGACAAGATTCACCCTCTCTAGAGCATCAGCTCCAAAGGAGCAGAATCTTACTTTGTCTATCATTTTAGCTTCCACATCTTAACCTCTTTTCCTCCCTCTATGTAAATGATTAAATTGATCCACTACTCCTTAGGAAAAATATTTGTAACTTTACCGGTATAATTTTCAAAAGAATTTTAATGATTCTCTCCTTTACTTGAAATCATCTCTCAATGGAATAAGACAGTCCTAGGAAATAGATTAATAGTAGAGAGGGTATGTCGTTTTAGAGACAGTGATATGAGTTGCTACCATAAAATATGAACTTTAACACTAAATAAAGCATAGTTTCCCTGAAAAGTCTCTACTATAAATTATTTATAAGACTAGTTTCCATTTTTATTTCTTGACTCTTTAAAGTATTTCATCGTAATTACAAATAGACTGGTATCAAGGAATGCCAGGTAAAGGTGAAGCAGCTAAAGATTCAAGTGAGAAACTGACTTGCCTTATCAATTTATCTCAGTAAAACTCACCTGCAGTTGTACAATGTTCAGATGTGAAGAACTGTCCAGTAAGCTAACATTGCTTTCATTATTGAACATTTGTTATGTACAGGTGTTAATATAAAAATCTACTGAGCTAGTGGTACTTTTCTTCAAATCCATGTTTAAGTATTTTATTCTCAGGGAGAGGAAAATATATTATGTCACATTCACCATTATTTTGTACTGATTGCCTGATTTATATTGTGCTGGGGCATGAGATTGGTACAATCCTGCCTCCTAGCCTATGGCAGGCTTAAAATGTCTATATAGTACATGCTGGCCTCAACTTAGAACCTTTCTATCTCAGTATACTAAGTGTTGAGATTAATAACATGCATCACCACACCTGACCAAACTATGCTCTTGATGTCAATGTACAAGTCAAATTAGTAATGATTCTCTTAAAGGACTCTCTTTCATTGAAGATACATAATAATATTCTGTATGATAAAATATTAAAATAGTAACTTTACTTCAACAACTACAATTAGGAATTTTACATTCTTTTCCATATAATATCCTACAGAGAATGCAAAGAAAAGAAATAAGTTGACTCTCTGTGTCATGCTAATAGGTCAAATCTAAGCTACAGTCAAAATCTCAGAGACTCAGTTAAGTGGTATAGCTAATCTTCTTGATGAAAGGGAATAGTCAAGATCCCAATGCCAAAATAATGAGTTTGTACATACAATAATTAAGAACAATCATGTGTGTTGAGAGTTTATTGTTTATTAGAAGCTTAACAACCCTCAAGTATGATTTTTGCTTCACCTTTCAAACATAAAGAAATAAAAGATAAGAATGTCAGAATGTTAAGTCAATCAATGGACTGAGCATTCATATCTCATTGATCACATTTTTAGGGTTCCCAAGGACTGAGAATACAGTTCAGTGGTAGAGAACTTAAGCTATATGATGCATGCAGCCATAGTTGAATTCCCCCACACTGGCAAATCCAAAATATCACCCCATTCTGCCCACTAAAGTGGCTCAGTGTTCTCAGATGATGCTTATCCTGTTGTCATAATCACAAACTTAGTTTAAATTCCCCAAATCAAAATTTTAAAATCACTGCCACACAAAGCTGGATGTCTCTTCAGTTGGCTCTATGAGAGGATGTTACAAGTGTTTACATTGTCAACACATGTGCTATGCACCATTGTATAAATTAAATGCATGTTGATATTAATAAAATAACCTTTGTGTTGGTATGGGAATATCCTTGAGTACTCTTTTGCAAAAGTCAGAGCAGTGAAAACAGATTCTCAAACCAAGAGAACAAATCAAATTGAAGAGCATTATCTGTCTAGGACCAATCCCTGTAGTGATCATTTTGCAAATACTGAAAAACGTTCAAAGTATTCAAAAAGACTATAAAGATGTTTTAAGAGAACTGCATGCATGCATGCACACATGCACGAGAGCACACATACACTTACACACATACACACAGACACACACAAATCCACCTTCTTATGAGCAGACAAGAAGCCCAACTTGGAATTTCAAATTAACTTTTTGTATGATGCATTATTTAATAAATGTTAGCATTAATTTTTAAAAGGTTTAATTTGCATACCATTACTGGGCCAAATGGTTGATGAGAATCACAATTAAAGAAAGATGCACCATTCATTTACTAAGAAGAAAAATCCAACAAAGTCAAATCTTCATCATTAAGCTGAATAAAGGCAGCCCATAACTGCCCAAAAGGTAGAACTCTCTGACAGATGCAATTTAACTCTTATGATTATTTAAATCAACCTCCTTTATGTATGACCCTAAGCAAAAGAAAAGTTCAGTGTCTCTTCAAGGATCAGGGTGGGTTTTTTTTCCTTAATATTTGAACTTCAGAATGGGAAAAATCATTAAGAAAGGAAATAAAACTAGTGTTTGGGATTGGAGATAGTAATGTAATTTGGGAAATTTTATTGTCTCTTAATGTTACATCATAGGCATGGAGAACTCTTACAAATGGGATGACATTCGCTCAAACATTAAATAACATTAATTCCAACATGATTTCAGTTGCATTTACTTCAAAGAAATTACCCATCTGAAGAAGAGAGGTGGGGATAGCCCATAGAGTCCCTTCTCATCTATCAATATAAATTCTGTTTTAATTTTTCCAGTTTTTAAATTTGTATTATTATTTGTATCAAGAGAGAAAGCAAAAGAGAGTGGAAAGAGAGAAGGAGAGAGAGGGATGAAGAGAGAGAGAGGAGAAAGAGTGGGGTTACTGTGTGTACATGTATGTATATGTGTGTGTGTGTGTGTGTGTGTGTGTGTGTGTGTGCATGTGTGTGTGTGCGCGTGCCACACATGCACCTAGAGGTCGGAGGACAACTTTCTGCAGTCAGGTCTCTCCTTCAATAATTTTTCCTGGATTAGGCTCAGGTGTGAAGGCTTGTGCAACAAGTACTTGACTTACTGAGCTGAGTTCAGGGCCCTTGGTTTTGTTTTTAACAGAGAAGATGTCATATGTTTAAATTTTGCTTTCATATCAAGAAATCACAAATGTTTTTAGAAAGTCACCTGGCCAATCTTGCCCTTCCTGATTTCCTTTCCTTTCATGCCTCCAAATGTGTACCTACAGACATCAAAATCAGTGAAAACACTTACATTTTTTAGTAACTTTATAATGATATTCTTGTTCAACTCACGACTGTTTTGAATTTATTTTGCCATATGATACATGATAGAATACAATTTTTCTAAATTACCAAGATAATATAACACAAGATGAAATATTCATTGTATTTGTGTTTTTGTTTTGTTTTGTTTTTTGGTGAGGAAAGGGTTTATTCAGCTTACATTTCCACATCACTGTTCATCACCAAAGGAAGTCAGGACAGAAACTCAAACGGGGAAGGAATCTGGAGGAGGGAGCTGATGCAGAGGCCATGAAAGATTACAGCTTTCTGGCTTGTTCAGCTTGCTCTCTTATAGAACCCAGGACTGCCAACCCAAGGTGGCACCACCAACAGTAGTCTGGGCCCTGCCTATCAATCACATACACAAATGCCCTACAGGCTTGCCTTGCCTACAGCTCAATGTCATGCAGGCATTTTCTCAATTGAGGCTGCCTCCTCTCTGATGAGCCTAGCTTGTGTCAAGTTGACCAAGGATGTCAAAGTTATATGAAAGTATTCTACATCAAAATAAATGTTAGTTGACTTTCAACTTCCAGTATAGCCCACTATGTTTTTCATAAACAAAAAATATCAGCAATATTGTGATTTTTATAATCTGGAAGGAAACAAAAGTTTCAATAATAGTATGTTCAGAAGTGTACACATTTGAAACTTAGTTTTGCAATCAAAGGATAAGGCGAAAATGCCCATTTATATCTGAGATCTGTATTTTATCCATTGGTAATCTCACTTTTCCAAAAGTAGTTGTAGAGTATATAGATATCTGTAAGAAAGATAATAATGTTTGGGGCATTTTACATCCTACCCATAAAGATAGAATTCTTCAAAGGAAATTGCTTTCCCCAGGAATGGTGTACCTCGCATGGACTAATATTAGGATAATATTTCTGTGTCCACAAGAGCCATTGGCTCTCCCTACAATTCTCAGAACATCAGTCACTAACATTACTTCTGTGGAAAAAAAAAAAAAAACATGTAACAAGTAACTTATTTGCAAGTAAATTTCGAAGTAATTCTTTCCAACTTGCCAGTGAGAATTACTTAACCAGTTTGGGTTTAAAATTGTCTCAGTCAATTTAAAGTAGCAGGTAGCTTGTTTCTAAGGCAACTCCCATGGAAACCAAGGACTGCTCTTGTGGGTGGTTTTACAGTTGACAGAGTACTAAACATGAAATCAATTCCATCAACAGTAAGAGTAAAACAGACTCCAACTTACTGATCTCTATCAAGTCCTTTCTCCACCCTCTTCAAAGATTCTACGTCTGATGTTATGACAATACGTTGTACTGCATTGTATAGACAAGATGGGAGTATTTTAAATCCAATTTAACGTCACTTGTGTAGGTTTTTATTATTTTTAACTTCTATGGGTGTGTTTGTTTGTTTGTTTGTTTGCTAAAGGAACTTGCTATATCTTTCAGGCTGGCCTGGAATTCTGTAGCTAAGTCTGCTTCCATCTTCTGATTATTATCCTACCTCAGCATTTAGCTGAGTGTCAGGAATACAGACATTAGCCACTAATACTCTGTAGATGAGTGAGCTTAGAGATGTGTACTATCATAGAGAAAATATATATGACAAATAATAAATAAATTAGTTTTATCTTACTAAAGGAGTGGGCAAAATATAGTTCTTTTCCTCTAAAAACTTAAATTAAAAAGTAGAAAAAATGAACATGGACATAGAACAAATGACAGTTTACACATTCTGAATCAGTAGTGCTAAGTTCTATAAAGTGAAGAGAAACATGCATTCAGTCAAGAGTGATACTATCTTTTGTTTATAGTTTTGAAAACAACTTCATAATAATTAAATATATAAAGACTTTTCAAGTAGGAGAATGGAACCTGAAAATAAGGAAGAGAGAAAAAGAATAGCACTCTTATATTGGCACCAAGAACCTGTGTCATTTTGATAAATTCCACGGATCTGAATTCCTTATCTATACAACTAAAGTTTAATCTGAGATTCTTCCTTTCTTTAATATGATATGATTATAACAGGACTTACATACACATTCTGAGGAATAAAAAGTCATGGGAATAAAAATGATGATGATTGTAAATAAAAAATGATACAGGAAAGACAGTTTGTGAGGATATTTATGTGGAATTAAATTTCTGATGATTACCTGTAAAACTAATTGCTTCAACAATAATCAAATGGGGCAACTGTGTTGATGGGAAGCTCTTTGCTAGGACTTCATATACACACAAGAAAAGCATGTAAGTATTTGGGGTACATAATGAAAATGTGGAGGGTTTTTATTTCAAGTCTCCTGGGAAAGGAGGAATAGAAATAGGTTTTTAACCTGTACCTCTGGAACTCAAAATGTAAAACCTGATACAACAGCCTCTCTGCAGAGAAGTTTTCAGCACCCGAGCATCTTATTCACTGGCTTTCATCTAAAATGGTGACTCTCCTTCAGTCTCTGCTCCATAGTTTGTCTCTGCAACTCCTTCCATGGGTATTTTGTTCCCCCTTTTAAGAAGGAATGAAGTATCCACATTTTGGTCTCCCCTCTTCTTGAGTTTCTTGTGGTTTGTGGATTGTACTTTGTGTATGGAGCAGAGACTGGAGGAAGGACAATCCAGCCTGATATAGCTGTCTCCTGAGAGGCTCTGACAGTACCCGACTAATACAGAAATAGAGGCTCACAGACATCCATTGAACTGAGTACAGGGTCCCCACTAAAGGAGCTAGAGAAGGGAACCTAAGGAGCTGAAGGGTTTGCAGTCCCTTAGGACGAACAACAATATGAACTAACTAGTACCCTCACAGCTCCCAGGAACTAAACCACCAAAGAGTACACATGGTGGGACCAATGGCTCCAGCAGCATATGTATAGTAGAGGATGGCCAAGTCAGTCATCAATGGGAGGAGAGGCCCTTGGCCCTGTGAAGGTTCTATGCCCCAGTGTAGGGGAATGCCAGGGCCAGTAAGCAGGAAGGGTGGGGTGGTGAACAGGGGGAAGGGGAAGGAGGGAGGGAGCAGGGGTTTGTTCTTGTTGTTGTTTTTTGTTTTTTGTTTCTTGTTTTGTTTTGTTCTTGTTTTTGGAGGGGAAACTGAGAAAGGAGATATTGTATAACATGTAAATAAAGAAAATATCTAATGAAATAAATAAATGAATAAATAATAAAATGGTGACTCTGAGAAAATGTCAGGATTTGTTTGTCAGATATCCTGAATATCAAAAAATTACATTACAACTCATAACAGTAGCAAAATTACAGTTATGAAGTAGTAACAAAAAGAATTGTGGTTGGGGTGTCTCTACAACATGACACATTAAAGATGGTGCCTTTAGAAAGGTTGAGACCAACAACTCTAAAACATATCAGTGCTTTTAAAGTCACTTCTCTCTGTGTCTTGTTATTCTTGACAAATAGTTAAAAAAATAATAATTTTAATGTACCGACTAAGTAAAGTTTTACAGTATTATTATTTGGGGCTTATTTTTTAACTAGAAACATCTTCAAAACCAGCAGCAGCTCCGTGAAGACAGTACAAGTCAATTTAAATATCTGACTTCATCGAATCTCCACACATGACCAGAGCTAGAATCCCAGCTTGAGCACTGAGCATCTGTGAGAAACTGAGTGAGCCATTTGTCCCATTGTGGCTGAGTTTCATTCTAGAGAAAATGTGGACTTTAAATGTGTGATTGAAAAAGGATTCTGAAGATATTTGAAAGTGTTCTGAAGAAGTTAAAACACTTCCATGTGTTGTTAATGGGGAGAACATCATATAGAATTTGTTGTCTTACTGACATTTCGTTATAGAAGCTTCTGATATAGAACTGACTAGGTTAAATATTAAAAAACGTTGATAAACCAGAATTAATGTGAGAAAATCAGCGTCTTTCTAAGCTGTGGCTGGGATAGTAATTGATATAAAAATCTGGCAGCGTCTTTTGAAATTATGAACTGTGTCTAGCCTTTGATCCATCACTTCTCCTGTAGAAATTTTCCCTAAGGGAATATTTACAACGTTTTCAAAGGATAGAAGCTGGTTCTTTCTCTAATAGCAAAGAATAAAGGAAATGGCAAACATGCATATTAAAATTACAAGATATCCATATAACAGAAAACAATGTAGTGTATAAGAGGAATATCTTATAAGTGCTACAGTAGGAAAATGCCCAGGGAATATCATGAACGTTAAATAAACAGGGGAAGTCACAAACTTGTGTGCACATCATAAAGCAGGGTTGTTGTGCTGCTGCTGTTGTTGTTGTTGTTTTTGTTGCTGTTGCTGCTGTTGTTGTTGTTGTTGTTGTTATATTTGAAGACACATGGCTGAAGGGCTAGAAGAACACAATCATTCAGCAAGACGTTAAGGGTGACTGGCTTCATGAATGAAATAGGTGATGCTGAATGAGACAGAGTTGGAAGGACGCTTGCTTGTCTTGTGTGTCTTTCTTGTTTTGTTTTGTTTTTTTAATTAGGTACATGCATACTTTCTAGAAATACAGTATTATTAGGAACTTAATAGTATTAAATAAATACACAGATAGTCAATAAAAGTTAATGCTGTGGTAGAAGATGAGACAAAAAAACAATCATTCTTTTATATTGTAGAAAAAGTCATTTTTTAACACTCTACTTTTAAGATTTATTTTATTTACATTTGTGTGTGTGTGTGTGTGTGTGAGAGAGAGAGAGAGAGAGAGAGAGAGAGAGAGAGAGAGAGAGAGAGAGAGAGAGAGAGTTCCCAGGGAGCCCAGAGATATCAGATCCCCTAAAGCTGCAGTTACAGGCAGTTGTGAGCTGCCTGACAAGGGTGATGGGTCCTCCAGAAGAATAAAACATGTTCTTTACCATTAAGCCATCTCTGCAGCCCACAAGTCACAATTTCTAGCATACTCAATCATAAATAAAGTAGTACAAATTAATATTCATAAAGTAAATATCAGAAGACATCTAAAATCATCAACAATACATAACATTGAAATGAATAAACAGATACAATGCTGAAGCCAACAGTATCTTTGTACTTTGTTCAGTCCATGTCCAATGAGAGTCATTTTGCTTGTCCCAAATGCTTATCACAGTAATCACCAACCCATGTGAGTCCTTGGTTCACAGTCATAGACAGTCTGAAGGAACAGCTGGTTAAAAAAGCATGGACTACAGTTCATGCAGTGAATCTGATGATGCAGATCAGTCCTATGTGATTTGATAGATGAAACACTTATATTCCAGACTTTGAGTGTTTATAAAATCGAGTCAGAAAGCATATAGTGAGGTTTATTCTGAACTTCAAAGAAGAATTCTAGGGAGGAAATGACTGTGTCTACCTCAGTTATCTCTGTGTCTGTAGGTATGGAATGCTGTCCAGCATAGAAAAGACATGAAGTAAACATTTTGTTAATTTACAGAATAAATAGGTAATACAGGCTAGAAAGTCAGTACAGATAGCACTCCATCTTGCAAGGCATGGTTGGCAAAGCAACTGATGTGCTCAGCAACACAAAGGTGGAGCAGCACATAGCACATTCTGAGAGCGTCACAAGATTCTGCATGAGTCAACTATTCCTAAGAGACAATTTATCATTTGGCCAGGTGATTTCTAAGATTTCGTATTTGTCTTTGGTTTCAACAGTGTTGTTATAAACTATGTATGTATTTTGTTGATTTATCTATTGCTGTTAATATTTACTTTGGGTTTATAGTTTTTCTTAAATCTTTGGCTTAGGATTCTTTCATTAATTTTGAAACCTCCTCAGGAATATTCCTTAAGTTTCCTCATTTATCTTCATTCAATTCCGTGTCTGTTAAGACATTTTTTCTATGTTCCAAGTATCTTTGTCTTTTTTTTTTTCCTTTATTTCCCAGGCATCACTACCTTCCTTCTCTAGGCTGGATAAGTCCTATAATCTGATAGAATGATCTTCCAAGTCTCCTCTGTGTTTCAAAATGTGCTATTCAACTCACTTTCTTTGCTGGTTTATTTGTTTGGTTTTTATTTATTTCTGAAATTTCAGTTTTAGAATTTTTGTATGATTCTTATTCATATGATTTCATCATTGATATTGTTTCCCTGACAAATCCCTCTTTGGTGTCAACTTTTCTAGAATGTACTAAGCATGACATTGAGAGGTTTATTTGATTGACAACTAGATTACAAGTGAATTCAATTCTACCATATAGTTTTTACCTTTTTGTTTACTTTAATATATTGCCAAACATGCTCCATAATTTTTGAATGAATACTAGGAAATGCATATGGAAAGCCAATAAAAATTACTTAAGGCTGATTTCTTGATGACAGCAGATCTGAATCTAATCTCGAATTGATCTGCTTGAAAAGTGACTTTTAGAACTTCCATGAGCATTGGTCTGAACTCACTGATTTGGACCTACTTGGAAGTCAGGAATACATACCAATGTTGTCCCTCCTTCTCAGACTCTGAGAACTAAGCTTGTTTATGAACATCGGAGACATCGGGAATGTCTGAATAGCTTCCTAGTCTTATTTGTGCTCAACCTTTTTAACGCTTGAATGTCACCACATAAAGTGCAGATGAACAAATCTCTTGAGAGGAAACCACCTCAATGTACTCTTCCTTGGAAGGTTGGCTTCTCAAGCCACATGCTGAATTCTAGTTTTTGTCATCTCAAACCTGTGGAGATTCTGAATATGCTTTCAGTGCACCTACTCCTCAGAGACCACAGTCCCTTTAGCTTTTCCCAGCTGGGAGTCAGCAAATGCTTTTGGTGGGATAATGCCTTATCTCAATTGGCTTCTTTTCCCTCTGGGACTCAAGACCCTCAAGAACTGACAGCCTTCATTTATCTCATTTCCAAGCCAATATTTAAATAACTTTAGCCAGCTTCTCTTACTGGTCTGTATGGCATGATTAATTCACAGCCCAAGGCTTGGAAAGTAAGTAGTCTTTAATTGAAAAATGTCAAAAAAAAAAAAAAAAAAGAATGTTGTAGAGGAGACAAGGATGTAAGATGTAAGGGAGTTATCCATAGGGTGAGAACTACAGAGGCCAGGGCTGAAAGCTTCTGGAGGAAAGGGAATGATGAGGTGGGCTTCAGTAAAGGAAAAGCAAAGTGTGGATGAGAATATAGGAAAAAGAGGAAGAGACTGCCTTTGGATGAAGGGCCAGCCTTAAGGGACAGGTGATGTGATGCCCCAATCTGACTCTAAGAACGTCTCTCACACTGACTCTATCCTGGCCCATTGCTAGCATGCCAGTAGCAACCATGGATAGCCTCATCTAGGCACAATCTCTCCCCTTCTCGGTAGAGCCTCTCTTCTACTGTGGAACCTAAGATTGCCATGCTGGCTGGGTTGGCACTGGTGTGATGTTTCCCCAGCCAATCCTGATATGTCTTCTATTGAGTCTATGGATGGTCTGCTAATGTCAGATGATTTGCAAAGCTGTTTGAAAACGCTCAGTGTGCTTGTGTTCTGGATTATCATTTCATCTGATGCTACCATCTCAGAAGGAGCTGGCCCTGCCTGCTTGCCTATGCTTATAGTCACTCACTACCACCTCCTCCTCTTCCTTTTCTCTAGCTCTGTGAGGATCAGTGCGTGACTTCTGCTCCTGTCAGAACCATCACCACTTATGTAGGCTCTTGCAGCCGACGTAAACCGAATCCAAAGTGCCACTTTATTGCAATCTATCCTCCACAGTGCCATCAGGCATTTCTTTATAGATTTGACTGTATCGCTTCCTTGGTCAAAACCTTTGCTAGCTCCTCACTCTCTAAAATATAATACAAACTCAGTTCTTGAAGACACAAAAACTGTATTATACACGCTGACAATTTTTTTTCAGAAAAGCTTTGTATATTAAAATATATAGAAGATAGTCAAAGCTGTTTTGGATGTGGTCATAATTTTAAATGTCTTGCCATGAAAGTAAAAAATGAATAAATACAAATGAGTCAAGATTAAGAACTGGAGGCCATAAAAAGAGCAGTGAAATAACCTAAAATATAAGGATAAATTGCAGAAAACATGCAATTGACAAATAAATCTAATAGATGCCTCTGAGAGGGGAAAACCAATAAAATGGAGGTAATCGTGAAAGGTTAATTTGATATAAATGAGACATCATAAGCAATATAACAAATCATGCACAGCATATTTAAAATTAGGCTATAATGTTCAAATATGCTTAACTCAATTTTTATAAAGCAGAACATCTTACAAAAATCAAAATATTCCTAATAGATAATACAAATTATCAAAATTAATTCAATAATCTAGGAGAACTAGAGAAAGCTGTCAAATATTCACAAGAAGGTATATGAATCAGATTGATTCTAAAGCCAGGTATACATAAATACCCAAAGCTTGCATGCAAACAATAAGAAGCAAAATCTTTGAATTTACTTATAATCTAACTATAATTCCAAGATGAGAAAAGCTACAGCAGAGACAAAAACAAGAAACTGGTGTTACTTCTAAAAGTCAAAGCAAAACTCACAACTTACAAATTATATATGAAAAGCTTGATTTTTGCTGTCTTTCATGAGTGGTTTAACATTAAAAATCTATCAATACAATTTGGTATACCCAAAGTACAAAATAAAAGTATCTGCAGAATCAACTGGTAGGTGTCAGAAGATGCTATTTTTAACAACTCCAAATCAGGAGTGAGGTGAAAGTTAAGTATAAGGGCTGCTGAGATAGCTTAGCAAGAAATGGCACTTGCTGCTTTTGAGGCCTGAGTTCAATCCCTGAAGCCACCTGGTGGAAGAAGAGAACCAACTTCCACAAGTTGATCTCTGGGATCTTTACATGTGCTCTGTAACAAGCCCCTGTCTGCCAACACCTGCTCACACACGCTCTCTCTCTCTCTCTCTCTCTCTCTCTCTCTCTCTCTCTCTCTCTCTCTCTCTCTCTCTGACACACACACACACATATTTTAAATGTTAAATGCAGTGAAGACATTCAATTTCAACCAATAGCCCTGACTTTATCAATGAATATATCAACAATAAAGTCAGGAAATATCAAATGACTTTCTAACTCCACTATTGCTTATATGATTCTAAAAGTAGATTCTAGTTAATGCTCTCACACCAGAAAATGAAAGTATAAGTTTAGCACCACAAGTTGATCTTCATAAATTATGGGCAATGTTTATACAAAATTCACACCTTTTAAGGGTAAAGTCAAGGAAATTTGACAACTTCTTCCATTATGTCCCTGTACCACTATGTCTATGATTATGATGGATTCTGTTTTACGTTTTATTATGTATAACCTTTTTTATACTAAAAGAATAAAGATTTTTATTAAGCATTGTAAGTTGCATTCAATAGCCTCTGGATATGCCACACCACAATCCATCAACAGTCAATCAGACGCAACAGCAATTCATTCTTCACAATCCATGAGTTATGGTGGAACTCCTTTCAACTTACAGTAAGACCCTTCTTAGCTCTTGCAGGCAGAGGTTGGGGAGTTACACCTCACTTCTGATCACCAATGTGATGAGCATCACAAATATATGAAACATAAGAAGTGATTCTGATTCAAAGTACATTGTTTGGAAACAGTAACAAAATATCAAAATGATAGAAGTATGCCTGCTTCTACTAAATTCCTGATGGGAAACTTCTCAAAAACAAGCAATTTGTTTCCTGCTACAGAAGGGGAAGAGGGTGCTTTGTTTTTTAAGATCATAGAGTTTTTTTTTTCTTTACAGAATTCCACATTGTGTTAATATGAATATGAAAGCATAAAGCATCTTCCACGTTCTGATGAAATGTATAACCTTTTTATAGCTCTCTGAATTCTATTGTTCATAGAATATGGTGGTCTAAAGCTCCCTCTTGTAATGGCCTTGGTTTTAGCAGCACACCAAAACTTACCTCATGATGATTTTTCATATTACTGGAAAAGTTTGTGTGTCTTCCTGGAATGTTTGATAGAATTCACCAATAGAAATTCTCATGCCTGTTCATCGGGCAGGATTTTTAAGACAAACTTCAGTTTGCTTGAAAGATGCTAAAATGTTCAAGAGAATGTGGCATAAGTAGCCATTCTCCACCATGTTTTTAAAAAACAAAACAAAATAAAAACAAATCAAAACCTCTGCTTTTCCATCAGAGCCTCTAGCTGTGGTGAATAGTGTTCTCTCTTCCCTTGTATTAGTCCCTGGTTCCTCCTGCTAAGTGTCTTAGAACTAGTTGGGTATTCTCAAAGACTGCTTTTCAGATATCTGAGGGCGTGTCCACAGGATTCTTAGTTCCAGTATTATACCAATGCTTTTCTAGAACTGCAGCTGGGCATCAACTATTTTAACCATCCCAGCCCTCAGCTGTTCTAGAACTTACCCTGTCTTCTGCTCTTCAATTATATTTTCTTGGCTTGGAACATTTTCTGTCAAATAAAGTTTCAGTGTGCAAATTAGAACTTATCCAAAATTGCACTAAGCTTGCATTAAGAATTCAGTTTGTCTCTATATATCTAGATTCCTTCCTGAAAATGTTCTGCAAAACTCAGCTTGCTGACCTCATTGAGCTGTAACTCTTTCTTTGTAACTAACCAGACTCTGGTTGATTATTTCCTCTCTGCAATGCAGTCTTGGAACTATCTTGAAGCAGCAACATTGTATACTTTATGTGAATTATTCTGTCCATGTCCCTTCTCTTAGGGGTCACAGCTCTGTGATAACCTTCTTTGGGTGTCTGAAGTCATTTTAAATATATTTATAATCTTGTTATATATAAGTGGGTAAATAGTATCACCAACATCTCATCTAGGGCAGAAGCAAACATCCCCAAATTAAGAATATTTTCAAAATAAATTTGGGCATACACATATGTTCTCCAGTTACTTTGTAGGTTGATACAGGAATAACAAGGGTCTAAAGCAAGGCTACATGGTATGTTCTCAGTGAGGGGGCAAGCAAGAGAGAAATTTTATTTACAGGAGCTGTGATTACTTAATGGAAAAGCTGATAACAGAAAAAATGTTAGTTCTAATATTGGAATGCATTCTGAAACTAATTATATAAAAAACAAAACTCAAATGTATAAATTAAAATTGAAAAGATGCAATTTACCATGCATACAAAGGAAGGATACATAACAACTAAGCTCAAGAAATGTGAAGATAGCTACAAATTTTATTTCATGCTCAAAACAACAAAATTAAATGATAACCTTAAGTGACAGCAAAATGTCACAGGATAATAATTTGTGTTCATTATATAAAACAGGTTTGATGTAAGTGTTTTATTTTTTATACACATTGCAAAACAATTACACATATTAAATAATAGTGAAATAATGATAATATGGAAATAAATATGTGAAAAAACATTCTTTTAATACTGTTACCATTATTATTTTAGCTGTAACAAATACTATTAATCCATAATTATTAGCCAAGATGCAATACATTAAAATGAAAGTTATAAACATTCAGAAAGCAAATATAAGTATCATACTTTACAAATAACAGATGGTAAACTGTTTAACTATGAAAGAAAAATCAAATGAAATTCTATAAAGGGTATCAGCTATAGTATAAAATATGTAAAAATATAATTAAGCAAGTTTGGAAACATTGGCTGTTTGTTTCAATTTAATATCAAGCCAACAAAACATATCACTTGTAAGTAATCACGTAGATATTAGAATTATAAATAAGTACAAGGAGATATTCTTAGAAAAAATAAAGGCACTAATCATTTCTAGAAGGAAAAACAGGATCATGATAAAGAAAGCACATAAATAGATGTTTACCACTGAAAATGTCAAATCTTAGGCTAGGTAAGGTGATACATGCCTTTAATCCCAGCACTATGGAGATAGAATCAGGTAAATCTCCATAAGTGGAAGATCAGCCTAGCTAATGAATACAATAGGGTAAGACTGCATCCAGAAAGATATAGAGGGGAATGGAAAGAGAGGAGGAAGAGGATCTAGATGCAGAGGGGGCCAGGAGATGGAGCAGAGACAGGAAGGAAGGAAAGAGATAGAGGGAAGAAGAAGGGGGATAGGGGGAGGGGGAGGGGGAGAAGGACTGGGGTAGGTGAGGACAGGGTTACATATTGACCTCAGTAGGAGCTGTCTGAATGTATACGATACAAATACTGTGGGGTTTGCATTTTAATAACACTTTCATGACATTTGAAGTACATCTCTCATTTTAACTACAGATAGATAGATAGATAGATAGATAGATAGATAGATAGATAGATAGATAGAT
>JADRCD010200713.1:0-14383 GCA_019843815.1 Montemys delectorum
AAAAAAAAAAAAAAAAAAAAAAAAGAAAGGAAGGAAGGAAATAGGTATCTAAGGGATAATATAATGGTAAAATAAGATAAAGCAAAAACAAAACATAAATAGGACAAAGTAAACAGAAAGAAAAAGAGAAGAGCCCAAGAAAAGACACAAGAAACAGATACACCATGAGGATGCACTCCTTCACACATTCAGGAGTCCCATACAACACAAAACTGAAGTCATAAGATATATGCAAAACATTTAGGGCAAAATAAAGGTTTAAAAAAAAAAAAGCCCTACATGTTGCTTCAGTCTCAGAGTGTCTTGATATGACTCAAGAAATCCTATATATAATCCTATATATAGGATTGCAGCCCAGGTTTTGTCCAGGGGTTAGGTACTATCAGGAACTCTGCTCCCTCTAGGCTTTCTCTGAGCTGTGTCATAGTTTCCCCCTTGCTACAGAGTGTGGATCTGTATGGGGTTTACTGGAGAAGAGACCTGAGAGGCCGAGGAGGAGAAAGGCAGCGTGGGAGAAAAATCAATGAGAGGAAGGATAAGAAAAGTTAAATTACTCCAAATTAATCTTTAGTTCTCAACCTCTAAAATTTTTTTTTAAAAAAGCAAAACAGCACTAGGTAGCATCTGCACATGCGAGACAAACACTACTGCTGATCTCTATCTCCAGCCCTGAAGTTCTCATGAATTTCCTCTTCTTTAATGTCTTTAAAAAGTTCTGATAGCATTTTTAATTGAAAATCTTATACTTTCTTTTGTTGTATACTTATAAAATTCCAGTTAAAATAGGCTGCCCATTCATGATCTTTGTTCTGTCTCCTAGGACTTCTAGTTTAGTAAGGAGAAGAATAGGCAATTTGGGTATGTCAAAAGTTACTTCACCCCACCCCCTTTGATCAGATACTTGCAGGTTAAATTACAATAACTGTCAAACATGGAGCCAGCTGGAGGGGCAAATGCTCCTTTGCATCTCCTTCTCAACTTACTGGTTTCTCCCGGGCAAGCTATAAACACCAACAGGATTTCTTACAAACCATGGTGAAGGTCTTGTGTCTTGCTCCTCTGAGGGTGTTGTGCACCCTGGGGAGTTCCCCTTGCCACCTGTACCCTGTTGGGCTGGAGGGGACAAATGTCCTTGTCTCCCTTGTCCTTAGCATCAGGCAGTCATAGACTGTAAAGTGAGAGGGGCTAGGTTGTAAAACACAGGAGAGGATGCAGAAAAACAGAACAACTCAGATACTTGAGGAATGTCAGGGCCAGGGAATGCTAATAAATATTCTCAAAACTAGTCAGAGCTCCATCCAAATGCTGTGAAATGAAAGAGTATACAACAACCAGTTCAGAATGAACCAATACACTTTCTACTGAAACCAAAGCCCGGTGAGAGCTCGCCAAGTGTCCACCAGATGAGGCAGCCCAGACAGTTGGACACAAAGCCCTTGAAGGTACCCAGCATGAACCTTACCAGCTTCACCAGTGATAAAGCATCCTGATAGGTCAGCATAAGGAAGGATCTCAGCTGGCTCACAGCTGAGGAGCACCAGTATCCTCAAGGGAGTCAAAGCAGCGGGAGTGGGGTGGGAAGTGCAGTCCCATCGCCTCCGCCATTAGGAAGCAGGGAGCCGTGAATGTGCTTAGCCTGTTTTAAACTACCCATCTATCTGTGTGTGTGTGGCAGGGAGGGACAAGGGGAGCATGGTGTGGACATGAAGGTCAGGAGACTCAGGTCCTCAGGCTCGGCAGCAAGCATATTTACACACTGAGAGTCTCACCATTTCTTGCTCTCCTTGGGTCTAGGACCCAAGTCCGGGAAATGGTGCCGCTTGTTATTAGTGTGCCTTCCCACCTCAGTTAACACAGTCAGCATAGCCCTCACAGTATGCCAAAGGCTTGTCTCCTAAGGGATTCTAGAACCTATGCAGTTGACAGTTAACACTGAGGTGTGGCGTGGCTGCACTGTGCCTGTGACCCCATGCGTGGGGAGGAAGAGACAGATGGAGCCCCTGAAGCTTACTAGCCAGCCAACCTAGCTGTGCCAGGGAGCTTCAGGGAGATGCCTTGTTCCAAGAAAAGGGCGGGCAAGACAGCTCAGTGTGTAACAGCACTCCCCACTAGGCTTGACAACCTAGGTTCAATCCCAGGGACCCACATGGTAGGAGAACTGACTTCCACATGTGTGCCATGGCATGTGCATATGTCTCCATCATCACAGTATGGCAGTCGTCAAGATTCTGCTCATTTGTTTGGGCATTAGAGCTTCACTCTGTGAATCCATCCCAGCAGGCACATCTCCATTATCATAAGCACAGGCCTCCCTCGTCATGCATTCTAAAGGAAAGAGCAGCCTACCCTAACCCATAGGGCAGTAGCATCTAATAGCAGAAATGACAGGGCAGTGAAGTAGACAGCTATCAGCAAAGCTTTGGGAAGGAATAAGCAGAGTAAAGTATTAGCACAAGATAGGTCTCCTCTTCTAGAGACCAAAACTCTCTGAGAACAGGGACCTCTTACCATACAAAGTACCTAGCACATTCCATTAGTGGCTGTTGACTGCTTGCCATAAACATTCTTCCTAGAATTGTTCCAAAACAAATAGGAATTGGAATGAAGCTTAGCCCCTTGAAGTCTAAGCCCTTCCTACATCCCTAGAACTGGAAGGGTTAGCTGGTTTTGGAAGTCCAACACCTTTCTGAACTAACTTTGAAGCCCTTAGCTGTAACCTGAAATCTGTTTTACCAATGAAAAACTGCTGCCGCCACCACCATAGCACGTGACAGGGACCAGCAGCTGTAGATGGCTTCCTGAAAGAATGGGAGCCAGAGGGAAGCCTGCCAGCTCTGTGACAATCAGAAGCAGGAATCTTCCTGGAGGAAGAGGGGGGCATGTTGGGGCTGAGTTCCCATACAGGATTTGATCCGACTAGATGCTGAGCTTCTGGGAAATGACATAAGGCCCCTTGACCTTTGGTGAGTGGGTCACGGTATCAAACCGGTCCGATCTTCTTTTGTGACTAACCAGTCTTTGATCCTGAGATTTCTCATTTGATGTGGCATTAAGAAACATTTTCAAAATGTCTCTGGTCTCTAGCAGACCTTGCCCTGCTTTGGGTTAAGGAGTTTGCCACACCATGCAGGGTGGATCTGAGACCTCTATTCCATGGGAGGCCAGAAATCTTTCTCCTCCAAAGGACTTGGCACCATGAGAAGACTTAACCAGCTTGGCATGTGAAGGGGAAATGGCTCCTTCCTGAGGGCAGCTTCTTCATCCCTCGGTTGTTCAGGTAAAGATTTAAACCGCACCGCTCTCACCCCAGGCCTCTTCCCAGGTTTCCTCTGTCTGCTCTCTGGCTCTGCACAGTGCCTCGCTCTGAAACCTGAAGGTTCTCCAGGATCAAATCCCCATGAAGCTTTAAAATCCCTTTTAGGCTCCCTGTACTTTTTGATCATCATGACTCCAGACATGCTTTCATCCCACCCTTTATACCACCTGATTAGGTATGCCTGATAATCTAAATCTCTGACTTTAAGGCCAGTCTACAAAGTAACTTCAAAGCCAGCCAGGGCTACATAGTGAAACCCTCTCTCAATAACAGGCATCCTCCAAAAGTCCTCTTCTTTTAAAGTAGGCTGTTTTCTTGGAGCTCTATTAAGCAAACATGATGTTTTGTAGAAGTGACTTGAACATCCCACATTTGGGCATGTGTAGGGGACCCTGGATACCCATGGTTAACAAGGAATGACTGTACTATAGGTGTATTTGTTACAGAATTGTGATTGGTAAAATTGTTTTTATTTTCTTCGAATGTCCTTTTAAAAATGGTGTACCTTTAAAGCAATCTTCAGTTCACAGCAAAGTTGAACAGCCAGCCTGTAGTCCAGTTCCCACTGTCCCTGCCCTCACACGTGTGGCCTCTCTGTTGTCAGCATCCTCCACTACAGTAGCTTCACCCCCTCCCATGGAGAGCACCAGCTTCAAGATGCTGACTTTACTTTGGGGTAGAAGTCTTCTGCTGGCCCTGGAAAATGCTGATTTGGAAAGTTGGCTTTGCTTTCCTTGGTCAGGTTGGGTTTTGTCCCTCAGATTCCCTTCAGAAGCCCATGCAGCAATGTTAGGGAGTGACCACACGAGGGCAGTAGAGAACCATGACTATTTAGCTAACTTGCAAAGTCTGAAAGGCTCCAAGTCAGACAGAAGGATCAAAGAGAAACAGTCTTCGGGAGAAGGAGCCGATGGCAGCAAGTTGCTTCAGCTCAGCAGTGTCTTTCCAAACCTGATACCTGGAAGCAGCATGCTAGCCGGGGGGGCTAGTTGGGGGCTAGCCAGGAGATATTGCCAAGGTCCAAAAGCTGCGCCCCAAATCCCTCTCCAATCAAAGGCTGCTCCCCAAATCTCTTTCCAACCCATCGTTTGTGCCCTTGTTTTCTCCTTGAGAGTCGTTCTCCAGTTACAGTGAGACCACTCTGTGGGAGATTTGGGCCATCCCATAGTGCTCTTACAACTTTATGGTTTACAGAGGATTCTCACACCTCTCTTTGCCCAGATCTGCCATCTGTTGTTCTTGATGGCAGAAAGGAGGTGGTTGTCGTTGCTGTACTGGCCAGCCTTTGAGCATCTAGATCTGTTTGTTCCTGCCCCCACAATGCTGGGAATGCAGGTACATGCTGCTGTGTCCATCTAGGGATTCAAACCTGGGTCCACATGCTTGTAGAGCAAGTCCTCTTACATGCTGAGCCGCTGCCGTCTGCTGCTCCCAAAGTTAACTTTCAGTGCGGGTCCAGTTAAGAGCAGGGCTAGAAACTCTAGCTTACTCAGGTGGTGACATGCCAGCCAGGTGCACACAAAGCCCTGGGAACATAGGGGCACACACCTAATCTCATACCCAGGACATAGATACAGGAGGATTCTTGGTGAATAGGGAGTTTGTGGCCAGCCTAGTATATGTGAGACCATGTCTCAAAAAAAGGAAAAAAAAAAAAAACATTAAATGACACTGTTGTTGATACACAGCAAGGCAAAGAGTGGGAAGTTTAAGGTTCCCAAAGTCAAGATTTAAGAAACTGGGCAGGAAGGTGTAACAAAACTATTGACAAAATAATTACAAGCCCAAGTCTGCCTAAGCAATGTAACACTGAACTGTTCACCTTACACTCCTCTGTGGAGTGGGGTACAGAATTCCTACCCGCCTTAAGTCACATTAGAATGGTGTGAAAGTGTTGAGGCTTCGAATGAATTCATTGTGCTAGTGTCTGTCTATCCAGGACCTACCTTCTCTTTACCATTCCAAGGAACCCAATTACTAAGTACAGTTCAGCTTACCGCCCACACATTCTGAAGTGGGGAGGAGAGAAGGGCCGGAGAATCCCTGGAATCATTCTGGGAACAAGTCCTAGCACATGTCACTGTTTGCTCTGTCATCCTGATTCGATGACCTCATATGAGGAAGGGAGGAGCCGAGGGAGCTGTCCTCCAGATACATAAGGAGGCTCCCAACATACTGTTTTCATTGGCAGAGAGCAGGCCCAGGGTCAGTGTTTGAAGTCTGAGCTAATCTTGGAAAAGAAGAACAGTACCTCCCACAGCTGGCCAGGCTTCTCGGGGAGCTGCCCCAAGCTGCCCTGGAGTGTGCTGGTGTGGGCATTGGAGTCCAGGACACACTGCCCTGGCCCCATGTCCTCACCAGCCACTGGGCTCCCTGAGTACATGCCATCAATTAGGCATCCAGGGCCTGGGGCTGGGGCAGCTCCTAAATTGATTCTTATGGGATTACTGGCCTGGATTGGCAGAGGGTACAGTAATCTCAAGAGCTGGAGAGTATCATCAACCTCAAGCATCTATCCTTGATGTTGCCCACTGTTGACCTGGCCTTTTAGGGAACCAAGTCAAAAGGCCAAGGTGGGGGCCTCTCAATTTCCCTTCGCCACAAGGACTCCTCTTATCAATCCTTTTGAGTACTTAACAATTTTTTCAGCTGGTCAGGATGCATGGCTTTTTTGTGTGTGTGTTTTTTTTAAAGACAGTCTTGCTATGTAGCTCAGGCTAGCCTTGAACTCTCAGTTTTCCTCCCTCAGTCTGGAGCGCTAGGATTACAGTTAAACCTGCTTAAACTAACGTTTGAATAAAGTATTCTTTTGGTCCCCAAATTGAACGTAATAATCTTTAAATTCTAGTCTTTTGGTGATAAAATACCCACATAGCTACAAATAAGCATTTCAGATCAACTGAAATAACTAACGTCAGTAGACTGAGTTAATATCCAGTCAGGAAAAAAGAAATTCAACATTTTTAACTGCCCTGTTAATCCTAGTTGGGCTTTGAAAAAAAATATTTTTAATAGCTGGCCAGCTACAAGGAAGACAGTAGGATTTAGAGGTGATGAGATAACAGCTGGACTTTGAAGGGTAAAGCCAGAATTCACAAGCAGAGAGGGAAAGAAAGCTGCCACAGAGGGGGTGGGATGTCCAGGTCTAGTTCTGACATCTGCATCCCAAGGCTGATCAATTAGATGGGGCTATGGCTTGAACACAGTGGTTGAGAGCCAGGCTTTGGAGTGGAACTAACAAGGGTGGAGATGAGAACCGGAAATCTTACGGTTGAATGTCCCAATCTTTCCACATCATAGTCTGGAGAAATAGAGGCAGGAAATCCCATCTCAGCCTCTTTGGTTCCCATGGGCAAGTAGGGGAAAGAATACATCGAAGGAGAAGCCAAAAATTCTGCCCAGAGCTGGCCAGAAACCTGTCTCCCACCCTGGCAGCCCCACCCTTTAGCTCCAAGAGAAATCATTTATTTTGTATGATTTTTAAAAATTGGCTCATCTCGTAAATGTTCCAGAGTCGGAACAGGCTGTGCCATGGCTGAAATAAACCTGCTGAACAAATAAACAAGGCAGGCTGTGGGGTTGGGGAAAGCACAAAACAAGGCCCCATTGGGCCCGAGGGGCTCAGCAAGGCTGTCCAGAATGTAGGCTGTCTCTCCCTAACAGGAGACATGGCATTCAGGCAGGAGGTGGGGGTGCACTCGGGGGTGTCTCTCCCAGCTCTGCTCTGAGGGGAGAAGCTCTGAGAGCTTTCTTTCCATAGCACTGTGAGCTTTAAGGGCTGGGAGTGAAGGGGCTCTCTCCAGATAGATACTGGAACCTGAGCCAAGCCGTTCACTTGCTCACACATTCTGCAGATGTCCAGTCCATCCTGGGTGCTGCCCTGAACCTTCCCTCCAGGTCCTAAGGCGAGGAAGAGTTTGCAGTTCCTTGAACACACACGCCACTTGCCCACACGAGAGCTTTGCTCAGGCCGTTCTACCACCTAAGTCGCCACACCACGCCTCCTTTGTGTTCTTCTGCCTCAGCTTAGTGTCATTACTCCAGAGAATAGACCTCTCTGTCTCATCCTTGGTCCTTTTCCATCTGCTGGACCCTTACTGGCATATACTTGAAGTTTACCTGAATAATTCTCTGGCAGGTTTTGACATAGGCACTTAGTCCCTTCACAGCTCCGAGAGGCATTCTGTTAGTTGTGTATATTTGAATGACAAGCCTTGGGGACTTGGGTTCCAACCTATCTCCACATGAGGGCTCTAGTTCACTGTATGCAGTCAAATGAGACTGCTCTGTAAATGGCAACCCAGATCTGCCTGATTGTTTTGGTTTTGTCTTTAGAAACAAGGTCTCTTGTTTCACGTAGCCCAGGCTGACCTTAAGATAGAGGGAGAACATGAACTGATCTTCCTGCTTCCCCTTCCCAAGCGCTGGGATTACAGGTATGTTCCACCATGATTGTCTGACTTGCTTTGTTTTTTCTGCTAGGCATACACTTCTCTACTGAGCTACATACCCAGCCCCAGGCTTTGTTTTATTATTTTTTAAAGACATTTATTTTATGTATTTGAGTACACTGTAGCTGTCTTCAGACACACCAGGAGAGAGCATCAGATCCCATTACAGATGGTTGTGAGAAACCATGTGGTTGCTGGGAACTGAACTCAGGACCTCTGGAAGAGCAGTCTGTACTCTTAACCACTGAGACCCCTCTCCAGCCTTTTGTTTTATTTCTTTATCTTAATATAATTTTAATTCACTTAAAAGCATTGAGACTAATATAGAGACGCCCATGTACTCGTCACTCAGGTTTACCACTTGTCAGCACTTGCTACCTTAGTGTTCGTTCCTCTTCCTATGTACATGCACAGTTGTACTTGCTTTCTGTCTTACAACCCTTTGAGAATAAGTTGCAGGCATTAAATGACTCTGCCTTTAAATACTTTGGTGTGAAGGTCTCAAAAACACAGATGTCATTTTACATTAACCAGGGAACTTCATGTGGATATAATACATTGTTTAATAACCCATATTAAAATGTATCCATTTCTTCAAATAATGTTGTAAGTAAGAATCCTTTTCTTAGTGTAGGGTCCAGCATGACATATGCAGATCACATGGCCCATTTAGTCTCTGATCCCTTTGGTTTTTAGTTTAAGATGCCTCCGCGGCCATCTTGGTCTCCTAGACAGCGACCCCCTCCTCCAGAGCACAGGCCAGCTGGAGGTAGACTGCTCCATCATCTGCTAGGTTGGTGAGGGCTTGTGATTATGAGCAGGGATCCCGTGGGACCAGTACAAATGGTTCCAACCCCTGGCTCAGGGATGTCTGTCCTCTTCTCTGCTATGAAGGTTCTAGCTTGTCTCCTTGCGGTTAATTGGTAAATGAGGGGCTGGAGAGATGCTCAACAGTTAAGGCCAGTTCTTATTTTGCAAGAAGACCAGCGTTCGGTTCCCAGCATGCCCAGCAGGCCAGTAACTAACTCCAGGACATCTGACAAGCTCATCTGGCCTCCTCTGACACCTGCACACATATTCACAAACACACATAAATACAAGTACAGTTTTTTAAAAAATAAGTGGGTAGATGTACTTTAATTTTTGAATATCCCATTCAAACCAAACTTTTGATGATTCTTTAATGATTTTTATGCATTTATCTATTTAATTATTTCATGAGGTGGTTGTAATACTTGGGCCACAGGGCTTGTGTAGAAAGCAGAAGATAATATATTGAGAGTCAGTTCTCTCCTTTACCATGTGGACCCTAGGGAACGGACTCAGGTAGTTTATTCTTGGCAACAAATGTGTTTATCTCCTGAGCCATCTTGCTGGCCCCATTGATTACTCTTGATGAATCAACTTCATATGACCATCCCAAAGTGAAGTTATGACTCTGGTTTTAAGGCTGGTGTTGTGGTGATGGGTGAGGGTGGAAAGGAGAGGGAGTAGAGAATTAAATTCTGTAATAGCTGATTTCTCAGATGTCTACTGAGGTTGGGAGTGATGGGTGTGAGCTTTCTAATTTCACTAAGAAAAAGCTAGAGAATCCCATGGCTTCACATGATAAAAATGCTTCTGTTCCTAATGGAACAGCGACTTCAATTTTCCAGCACTCAGTTTTCCCAGGAGCTCCCCACCACTTAGCATCCACTTTCTCATGTCTCTGATGACAACTCAGGGGACCATATTGTTACCTCAGGTTGATACACAAGAAAACTAACATTCAGAAAGCTTGCAGTATTTACCAAAAGCCATATAGCTAGGAAATGAAGAGTCTAGATTCAGGTCAGAGAGAATGGCAAGCCCCCCCCCCCCCCGTCCCTACCCCTAGGATAGTTGTTTTATGGGTAGCTTTGATGCCCTTGACTTATAGGCACCAACATGCTCTGAGCAGCCATTGGCTAAGAGGAACCCCAGCCAGCTCTGGGGCAAGCCTGGTGGCAGAGCCGTCTCCAGACATTGACTCATCTCTTCCTCTGGCTGGGCATCCCTGAGCTTAGAAAGGCAGGAAGCAACACTGGTATTTTAGAATGTCTTTCAACAATAACCTTGATTGAGGGGATTTTCCAGTTAACCCTGGAGAATTCCAATAACCAAATGCTCATTGTGTTCCTGTTCTTTGAAAAGTGGTAATCCTTGGTCACTATATGTGTATGGTGATTCTCATTAACCAGCCAGTTCAACCAAACAGGGTTCCCTTATTAAGATAAGCAAAGAGCCATAGAGCTACCAAACTGAAAGAAAGGGCTTTCCAGAGCATTTAACAGAATCTGTTATCATCAGGTAAGGAGATGAAGTTTTTCTACGGTAGCACAGCCTGCATTCCTGGCATAACCATAAGTCCCAGCTTAGAGTGCTTTCTGCCACATTGAGTTACTAACAGGGTGACCTGTGAGCTAAGTTTAGCCTTCAGCCATGTTTGGTTTGCCCTGTATAGTACTTCTAAAAAACTAAATGTCTTTAATCCCAGCACTCAGGAGGCAGAGGCAGGTGAATCTCTGTGAGTCTGAGGCTAGCTTGATCTACATAGTAAAGGACATCCAGGACCGTAGCAAATAGACATCCTGTTTCAAAAAGCCCAAAACCAAACCATCCAAAGCAAACAACTCTGGAAGATGGGTTAACCCCGGGCTGGAAATAGAGAGGAACTAAGTAGCAGAAATTTAGGCACCTGGAGCCTACATGCCACTTCACCTCCAGCCTGGTCTGCCCTACCCACTTACCCATTTCATGACCTGCCTTGTCCTGCCGGGCATTGGAACTGGGGTGCCTGCTTTTTGGTGAGGGGCATTTCTTGATTAATTTCTTAATGTAATGAGGGAGACTAAAGTGGGCCAGATGGAAAGTCAGGGGAGATAAGAAGGCAAGAGTGCCCATTAGAATTCGAAGGGAGGAGTAGGGTCACAAGGAAATGGGATCCCTAGAGAGTTCCCGAGGAGATACCAGCAGATTGGTGCCCATGTAGAGGTAGGAGGAGGACACCTGTGGGAAATGGAGGATCTAGAGTCAAGAACAAGCCTACTTCATTTTCCTGGAGATGGGCTCCTGGTCCTCACTCAGTGTTCTAGAAATAGCTTATCTTCCTTCCTTAATTTGGGCTCAGTGTGCCTGTTTCAGGCCATTGGCTGCTTAATACAAAATATGTTAGGTTGAGCAATCTTCAAACTATAGAATTTCATTTCTCAGAGTTCTAGACACTGGGAAGTCCAAGATCTCAAGGCACCAGCAGATCCTCACAAAGTAGACAGGCTCTCTCAAGCCATTCTCCTAATACTATTCTTGAAAGTCCCCTGGGAGGCTTAGTTACTTCCCAGGGCGTTGGCCTCCTAGTAAGTAGTATGGTAGAAGTTAGCTATGGGGGGGGGGGGGTGGGGGGGGTAAGGCGGGACGGTGCACGCCTTTAACCCCAGCACTTGGGAGGCAGAGGCAGGAGGATTTCTGAGTCTGAAGCCACCCCATGTCTACAGAGGGATTCCCTGGACTGGCTACACAGAGAAACCCTGTCTCAAAACAACCAAACCAGAAGAAGAAAAAGGAGGAAAAGGAAGAGGAAGAGGAGATGGAGGAGAAGGAGGAGAATAAGAATAAGAATTGTGGGCTGGAGAGATGGCTCAACAGTTAAGAGTCCTGAGTTCAATTCCCAGCAACCACATGGTGGCTCACAACCATCGGTAATGGGATCTGATGCCCTCTTCTGATGTGTCTGAAGACAGCCACAGTATACTCACATAAAATAAAGAATTCTTTTAAAAAATAAGAATTGTAACATTTGACTTTGTCCTTTGTTTTGCCAGGGAAACACTAATATTCAGACCATAGCAGTTAACTTTAGTTTAAAAGCAAAAATTAGGGAGGGCTCAATAGGTAAAGATTAACTGCCACCAAACCTGACTACCAGAGTCCCACGCCTGCAAGATGTTCTCTGACCTCCACAATTGTGCTCCCCGCCCATGCATACACACACACACACACACACACACACACGCACGCACGCACGCACACACACAAATAAATTAAAATGTGATAAAGATTTAAAAAACAAATTTTATTGGATGTTATGTGTTCTTAAAGGCAACAACAGACCAGGTGCATGTGATTCAAAAGCAAAAAAATGACCCCTCCAGTGACCCAGACCATTTAAAAGATGCTGCCTCTTTCCCTTTCCCATTTATTCATATATGTGTGTGTGTGTGTGTGTGTGTGTGTGTGTGTATTTGAATATACGTATATTCATGAATATATGTATATATGTATATATACATATATATTCATATACATATATAAATATATATTCACTTTACATCCCAACTGCTGCCCCCTTCTTACCATACTCCCCTCACACAGTCCCTCCCTCCATCTCCTCCATCCCCTTCTCCTCTGAGAAGGTAGAGCACCCCCCACCCCGGGTATTCCCCCACCCTGGTACATCCAGTCTTTGCAGGACTAGGCACATCCTCTCCCACTGAGGCCAAACAAGGTGGCCCAGTTAAGGGAACAGGATCCACAGGCAGGCAACAGAGTCAGGGACAGCTCCTGCTCCAGTTGTTGGAGGAACCTCATGAAGACCAAGCTGCACATCTGCTACATATGTGCAGGGAGGCCTAGGTCCATCCTGTGTATGCTCTTTGGTTGATGGTCCAGTCTCTGGGAGCCCCTAGTGGTCCAGGTTAGTTGACTCTGTTGGTCTTCCTGTAGAGTTCCTATCTCCTTCAGGGCCTTCAGTCCTTCCCATAACTCTTCCAAACTCCATCTAATGTTTGGCAGTGGGTCTCAGCATCTGTTTCAGTCAGCTGCTGGGTGGAGCCTCTCAGAGGACAGTTATGCTAGGCTCCTGTCTACAAGCAAAGCAGGCCCCATAGTCTTCATGGCTAGGAGTCTCAGCTAAAGTCACCCCCATGGACTGGGATGGGTGAGGCTCCCAGAAGCTTTACCATTACATCTACTGCAAGAAAGAAGTCAGGGAAAACAGAAACAGCCTACTTAATTGAATTCTGAACCTTAGTCTGCTAGAACCCAAAGCAGTGAGTACCCTTGCTGCCAGATGGCCAGCAGATCCTTGGTAGTAAACCAGAGGAGAGTTTTAGGAGGCTGTTGTTGCCCTGAGGACATAGCTTACAAACTGCCTCTGTTTGAAGTACTGCACATACAGAGACTTTCTTTTTAAGCACATATTGATTAAATATAATGAGGCATACTGAAATTGAGAGGAGAGATCAGGGAGGGATGTATGCATGCATACCAAGGGCTTTGAACAAGGGCTCTCCATCTCCAGGAAGTGCACAAATCTAAAATTACAAGGAGTCTACCTGTGAGTTTGCTGTGGACAGTTTCTGGGATGGTGTACATCCTTCATCAGCATCTGTAAAGGGTCATTGTCCAAACATAGTTAGACTTCGGACACGGAAGCATTTACACACCCATTCCTAGGCACAATGGCACAGTTTATACCAGGTCCCTGTCAACCTCACTCCATCACCCCCTCAAAGCCTTGCCTAGAAATCTATTCTAGCTAGCCTCCTTTTGCCCTACCAGGGGGAGGGGAAATCCGAAAGCTTATTTTTAGGCAGGCCCTGCCAAGACTCCCCGCAGCGGCTGGGCTGCTGCTGGGCCTGAGGGGTGCCCGCGCCCCGGGAGGACAAGCAGTGTGCGGGAGGGGCCTGCGGGCACGAGCGGATGTCACAGCTTACCTCAGAGCCTGAATTAGAAGCCTGAAGAAAAAAAATCACAGCAGGAAATAATGTGGTGCCCAAAATAGAAACATCAACTGGGAGAGAGGCCGGGAGTAGGTGGCATTTGAGGCTCCTGCAGCGTCCTCCCCAGAGGTCTCCTGACAACCATCAAGAGGGTTGGCATGAGATTGCAACCCAGCCCAAGAGGCCACAAAGGCACTGGCTGGATGTTTCAGCAAGGGAGAAGGAATGGGCAGTAAACTGGAGGGTCAGAGTGCTTCCTCTTCCCTCCCTCATGACTCTCCAGCTTTCTCCTTCCTTCTCCAAAGTCTCGCCACCACTACTGACACCTTCCTCTTTTTTTGGCATCGTCCCTCAACCTCCTTCCCACACAATGACTTCTGCCTTTTTCCTCACACTCTCTAGTGCTCCTTCTTCCCGGATACTGCCCCCCTTCCTGCTTCCTCCTTTCCCTCCCCACACCAAGCCCTTCATTTCCCCTGGGAGTGGTCTCTGCCCCAGCCCTCACCCCCAACACACACCCCCACCACCCCCTCGCGTGCTTTCGGGTGCCTTCCTAGGTAACTAGTGGAAGCAGCTAACTGAAGGGCAGCCTCCCCTGCCTGACTGCAGCATGGCTGCACTGATTTCCCCTTCACCCCACACTTAGCACCCTCCCCACCTCTTTAGAGAAAGGGAGGCCCTGGAGTCTAAGGAATATGGCAGGGTCAGGGTTCCTTCCTCTGGGCCCCTGCCTGTGGAGGGCTTGAGAGGGAGCCAAAACTTTACAGGCAATCCTGGCCTGGCTTTCCCCTCACAGCTAAGTTCCTGGTAGATTGCATGGTTTGCCAAATTCCCGGGTTTCTCATGCTGGCATGTGCCAATGGGCAAGGTATAAAGAC
>JADRCD010200716.1:0-12980 GCA_019843815.1 Montemys delectorum
CACACTTGGATACTTTACCTCCATCCTCGATTAGATTAGGGAAAGGTTACCTGGGAACCTGTTGGGATAGCAATCATTAGAGCCAAGCGCAGGCTTGGATTTATACTTGTGAGTGACTTTTCTCCCCTTACAGGAATCCTGGCTGACACTTCCCTAAACATTTCCAGCTACTGACTTTGCTCTACCATAGATAGGGTCAATGCCCTGATTTCTCTGCAGAGATGGGTTTTCCTTGCAGAGCATACAACTATGCCTCTTCTTCCCCACAACCCCCATCTACACTGGTTTTCATAAAGTAGGAAGTCAGTTCCTTAGCTTGAAGGCATGGTGAGGATCTTTGTGTTTGGAGATGTAAAAACCTACAGAACTTTAAATGCCCCTGTAAGAGAGGCATGGTGGCAAATCCTAATCTAGTGTGGCCTTTGCAGAGATTTTATTTTATTTTTTTGTGATGCACCTGTGTCCCTTGTGCTGCACCCCTACAAATTCCTCCTCTGACATCTGGATGCTGCACAGTGCAGGGCTCCCATCTAAAGCATCACTTTCCTAGAGTGCTAGCTAGCTAGTCAGTGGAGTGTCTAGAGCAGCAGTTCTCACCCTGTAGGTCAAGTCCTGCAATGGGTTGCATATCAAGTACTTACATTCTGATTCATAACAGTAACAATATTACAGTTATGAAGCCACAACGAAAATAATTTTATGGTTGGGGGCAGTTCTCCATACATGAGGAACTGTGTTAAAACGTCACAACCTGAGGGGGGTGAGAAACAATGATGGTCTAGAGGCTAACTTTCCACTTTCATTCTGGATCCACTTAGGTTGGGGCAGGAAATTTCCCTCTCCCTTACCAATTCTCTTTAAAAAGTATGGTCTTTGGTTTAGTTTAGGATTCTGAAGTTCTGGCATCTAACACTCTCCTGATCTCCGTTGACATTCCTTGTTTTTCTTTCCATCTTACAGCCCCTTTCAGCTATGGAGGGAAGGCTGTGTTTCAGATTCTAAGGATGCAGGCAGGCTGGTGCTGGGTATCTACTCTGCCATTTTCAGAGTCTTGTTATTCTATTTTAAATCAGTTCACCTTGCTACAGTTTTATGGTTTTAGTCATTTCAAGTAATTACCTTTTAAAAATAAAATCTTCATTGTTTCTTTGTTTCTATTGAGGTTAACAACACCTTTTTGTTTCTTAAACAAATGTTAGCCGAGCTCCTGTCTTCCTCGCCCCAAAGAGAGAAACCCTCTTGCAGTAAGAATGAACTGGTATCATTTGGAAAAAACTCCAACAGAACCAAGGGCCTGAGTCAATACTACAAGCAGATTCATTTACCCTCCCACAGAAGCCAGGGCCCCTACTTTATCTTACGATTCCAACTACATTGCATCCCATATAACCTTATGAAGAAGGTGGCATTATCCCAAGCGTTTATTACAGTGAGTTGCTTGCCATATTTTGCAAGCTTAGATTACAATGCAGTCACTATTGCATGGCGGTATACTCAAGTGTGATCTGCAGAGGCAGTGGAGGATAGAGGATGGGGCCTCCTTGTGGAGCTCATGTCAATGCCACAGCATTGTGAGGTGAGAGGACATATGGAGTCCTGGGAAGAACCCAAAGGCCTAGTTTCCTTTGTGAGGTCTGGTAAAAAATTCTGCAGAGAGATTGAGAGACACGGAAGTCTGATAGGTGCTTAATGGATGCACCTCTGGAAATGAGCAAGAGTATGATGAATACAATTGTCACAGGATGAAACCATGATTAATTACTTTTCTCATTGCTGAGACAAAATATCATGGAAGGAAGAAAGGTTTATTTTGGCTCACAGTTTCAGAATACAGAGTTGCATGAAAGGCATCCTGGAATGAGAGGGCCCTGGCCTGAGAGCCTTTCTGCAACAAGAGGCATCTTTGTGTTGATGTCTAGCTCAGTGGCAGTGGGAGGTTGTCACATGTTAGTGGATCATAAAACAGAGGTGAGGCTGGATGCAGGGCTGGACTATACTTCTCAAGGCCTAAATCTAACAGCTAGGGCTTACAAAATTTCCATGAGTTCCAAAACACTACTATCAGTGGGGACCAAGTGTTCCCACACTTGAGTCTATGGATAACATTTCATATCCTAAGTACAAAACCACATCAAACCTATATATTTTATTAATTAATTAATTTACTTAATAGCTAGATTGCAGTTCTCCTCCCTCTTCGCAGTCCCTCTCTCTCCCCTCCCCTCCCTCCATCTACACCCCCTTTCATGCTCCTCAGAAGAGGAGAGGATTTCCATGGATATCAACCAGCCTTGGCACAGCAAGTCCCAGTAAGACTAGATGCATCTTCTCCTACTGAGGCTGACCAATCAGTCTTGTGACTCTAGTTTGAATTCTTAAAATGTGCTCTCCTAGTCTGGCCTTGTCCATTTAATTTATTCTTTCCCATGCACAATAGGTGCAGTGGGGAGTGTTCCTTTGCTCACTCCTGTTAGTTCTCAAGCCCTCCAAAGGCAAACAGCACTGACAATGTCCGAAAACGACAGTCTAGGCTCAGCTCAGGCTGAACTTTGACAGGGTAGAAGAATTGCTGACAGACAGACAAGACTTATGTTCAGCATTGCTCAGAAACCTCTGAAGGTTTCTGTTGTCAGGGACAACAGCTTCATCTCTCCCTCTGGCAAATGGGGCATCTAATCCCTCTCAGCACACACATGAAGTACATTTCAAAGTTGCCCTCTTGGATTTTCACTTCCCCACTGATACTGTAAATGTCCACGTTATTCAGCTTGCATACCTCTGTTCTCAAAGGCTGTACAGACCTGTATTCTTATCAGTTGCTGAAATATTTATGAGTGATGAGATCCAGAGCAGCTTAGTGTCCCATCAGTAGAGGGATGGTAAAGAAATGTAAAATGTATACAAAATAAGGCTTTTATTCAGCCATAAAAATAATTGAATAATATCATTTGTATTAAAACAAGTGAATATCATACTTAATGAAATAACCTACTAAAAATGCAAACATTTCATGTGTTCATTCATATACAGATCTGAATTAAAACAAATACCATATACTACACATGCACCACATACATTATGCTCATTACACATACAGCTCCCCCCACAACTTAGCTCTCTCTTTTTCTCTTTTTTTGTCCACTGTTTTGCTCTCACATGATTTACATCTGAAGGAGGACTTGAAGTGACATGGTGATACTCCCAGTTGATGTGCTTTGAGGAAAACAGCAGCAGACTGGAATAATGCTGTAAGGAGAATGTTTCCCGTGTTGGGTTTTTTCAGACCTGTTAAGAAGCTGACAGGCTAGCACAGAGGGCGTGGGTTCACTCCTGATGAAAACAGCTCTGATTTGTGCTCTTAGGAAGTCTGTTAAGATAGAGACTGAAAATCCAGATGGCTGGAGCAGTCTGCACTTCCAGGTGACATAGAGGCTGCTGCAGGAGATTGCCTGTCTTCCTCCTCCTTCCCAGTACATAACTGAAGACCTGCAATAGATTCTGAGTAGTGTCTTGTCACCCCTGGAATTCAGATCTACAGGAGGATTATACTCCAGTGTTTAAAAATGGAGCTTTGCAGAAATACAGATCCAGTAGGTGTGTGGTAGGGCACAGGTGTCTGTGTTCCTTCAGGGATCCTGGGGGTGGGGGAGTGAGTTGAGGAATTAAAGTAACATTCTACCATTAACAATCTTTGCATTTCCTAAGTAAGGAAAGAGGGTTGAGAGGTGGCCCAAACCTCTCCAACCCGGTTTGTGCTGCAACTAGAGCATGAGACTGTGTTTCAGCCCACTGCCCTGCTATTCCAACTGCACAAATCTGCTAAGAAACAAGAGCATTTCCAGACTTGGAGAAACCATTAAGTAAAACCTTGAAGTCAAGTCTGATGCTGTTTCATAGGTGTTGTTTCACTCAGGACACTTTTTATCCTGGAACCAAGGCTGCAGAGACCTAAAGAGCACTGCTGTGTACATTATACATAGAGAAAGGCATTAAGAGAATGGATATGAAACAGTCTTGGCTGTGCAATTGCTCCTGTTGCCTAATGACAACACTAACACCTTCAGTGGTTTGCAGAATCAGCAGTCCTGGGGTGGACATGGTGCAGCCTTCATGTGTGAAGGCTTTATGGACATTTCATATTGCTCCCCAGAGCTCAGACGCTGAGTTGCCAGAGCTTCCTCTCCATGGAATGTAGCTGAGGTTTGGATGTTTCCTGCAGCCTTGGAAACTGCTGCCTTAGTTCTGTGATTCTTTATCTTCACACACAAAAGCTCTTGAAAGTTAAATGAATGTATGTGTTGCCTGGTGGCACACAGATATCCAGCTGTGAGGCTGAGGAAGCTACCCTGACTTCAATAGGCCTGTCTCTTCACCATGTGCTTCTCTCAGCCAGAACAGCTTAGCTAGAACTTCTCTTCATCTCCTTTCAAGCCAAACAGTAATTATTAATTATTAATTAATTTCTGAGACTCCAGCTCAATGCCACTCTCTCCAGGACTTTGCTGGGCACAAAAAATTTCACTATCCACTGCCATGGTTTTCTCTGACACAAGTTGAGCCCTGCTTGTACCACTGAAGCTATGTCTGGTAACAGAACATAGGACATGCCTTCTTTGAATGAGCTTTTGCTTCTCAACCAATAAGATGAGCAGGTGACTTAAAATTAATCCTTGTATTACTGGGCTTTGGTGGGGAACTCTCTTGGTAGGCAGAGTTAGGTGGGACTGAGAAATAATTCAAAGCTAGGCTCTCTCTCTCTCTCTCTCTCTCTCTCTCTCTCTCTCTCTCTCTCTCTGTGGGTAGATAGCCTAGGGAGGGTCAGCCTCTCACCTGATGAATGAAGATGCGGATATTCTCACTAGTGCAAAGGAGAAAGAACAGAACGACAGCATTTGGTCATCTGTGGACTATGAAACCCATCCAAGGTTATAATAGTAGCTCCTAATAAATAATGATCTACAGTGGTAATCTAATAGTTGGTCTTTCTTCCCTGTTAGACTCTTCTAATCTGTGTTATAAGGATAGATGGCAGCTGTGTGCTGGCTTTGAAAACTCTGCCCTCTGATGTCTAAAAACAGCCTGGTCAAATGAGAGTACCATTTGCAACATCTGAGATCCAGCACAGGATTAACAAGAAGACATGGCTTTTGAGGCTCTGTCCAGCCAGTCGTAAGAGATACCAGGACCTAGGAGAAAATGCAAAAATCTATTCAAAAATATTTGACAAGCAATATGGGTAACACAAGTTGGATTTTTTTTTAGAGTGCATGATGCTGGTAGTGCATAGGTAGGTAGTGCTTAATCTAGCAGGAATTCACGGAGAAGGAGGGAATAATGTGATAAAAATTCTTTGTGTGAGTTCTGTGGAATATATTCTGTGAATTCTGTGCTTTTAAGCTAATATTCCTTATTAGTGACTACATAGCATGCATGCCCTTTTTGGTCTGAGTTACTTCACTCAGGATATTTTCTAGTTTCATCCATTTGCCTGCAAAACTCATGATATGCCTGTTCTTAAAAGCTGAATAGTATTCCATTGTGTAAATGAACCACATTTTCTGTATCTACTCTTCTATTATGGCACATCTTGGTTGTTTCTAGCTTTTGGCTATCACAAATAAGGTCACAATGAATATAGTGGAGTATATGCCCCTGTGGTATGGTGGAGCATCTTTTGGGTATATGCTCAAGAGTGGTATAACTGGGTCTTTTTTTTTAATTAGGCATTTTCTTTATTTATAATATCTCCTTTCCCAGGCTCCCCTCCAAAAGAAAAAAGAAAAAGAAAATGCAATAAGAAAAAAAATTTTAAAAACCCAAAAACTAAAACAATCCCCTGTTCCCTCCCCCCTCCCCGCTCACCACCCCACCTTCTCCCACTTTCTGGCCCTGGCATTCCCCTACACTGGGGCATAGAACCTTCACAGGGCCAAGGGCCTCTCCTTCCATTGATGACCTACTTGGCCATCCTCTGCAGTATAGCTGGGTCTTAAGGAAGATCTATTTCCAATTTTCTGAGGAAACTCCAGATTGATATCCAGAGTTGTTGTAATCCCAATAGCAATGGAGGAGTATTCCTCTTTCTCCACATACTTGCCAATATGTGCTATTGCCTGAGTTTTTTATCTTAGCCATTCTGGATTGGTGTAATGTAAAATCTCAGGGTCATTTTGATTTGCCTTTCCCTGATCACTAAGGACTTTGAACCATTCTTTAAGTTCTTCTCGGCCATTCAAAATTCCGCTGTTGTGAATCTCTGTTTAGCACTATACCCCATACTTTTATTGAGTTTTTTGAGGGGTTTTTTTTTTTTTTTTTTTTTTTTTGATATTAGCTTCTTGAGTTCTTTCTCCATTTTGGATATCAGTCATGTGAGTGAGAACTTTTCTCCCTATCAGCAGGTTGCCTACTGGTCCTATTGACTGTGTCCTTTGCCTTACAGAAGCATTTCAGTTTCATGAGGTCCCATGTATTAATGCTTTATCTTAGAGCCTCAGCCATTCAAGTTCTGTCTAGGAAATCCCCTTCCCACATGCCAGTGAGTTCAAGGCTTTTTCCCATTTTCTCTTTAAGTAGATTCAAAGTATTTGATTTTATGTTGAGGTCCTTAATCCACCTTAATCCACTTGTGCAAGGTGATAAATATGGATCTATTTTCATTTTTCTACATACAAACTGCCAGTTAGACCAGCAGCATTTGTTAAAGATGCTTTCTTTTTTCCATTGTATATTTTTGGCTTCTTTGTCAAAGATCAAGTGTCCTTAAGTGGGTTGTTCTTGGTCTTCAATTCTATTCCATTGATCAACCTGTATATCTCTGTACCAATATCTTGAAATTTTTATCACTATTGAACTCAAGAAGGTTAACATGTGTTAGGGCCCAAGTGAGGATGCTTCAATCTCATGTGGTAGGGAGAAGAAAGCAGTCATGGGAGGCAGAGGGAAGGAAGGAGTTGGGTAAGAGAGGGGAAATGGATGGGGAAAAGGTGAACAGGATCTGGTATTGGGGAAGGACAAGATAGAAGCCATGAGGGCCAGCAGAATGAATGGAAATATGTAACCTCAGGGGGTGGCACATGAGAGGACACTCTAGAATGTAACAGAGACCTGGGAGGTGAGAGACTCCCAGGACTCCAAGGGAGATGAAATGCCAAACAGTGGGAATTGGGAACTTATAGAGTCCATCTCCAGTAGGAAGACAGGGCATCAAGTAGGGGGACGGGGTTGCCATTCCACAGTCAAAAACTCTGACCCAGAACTGTTCCTGTCTAAAAGAACTGCAAGGGCAAAAATGGAGAAGAGACTGAGGGAAAGGAGGTCCAGTGACTGACCCAAATTGTGGTCCATCTCAAGGGGCAGCTCCAAGGCCTGTTGCTATTACTGATGCTATGATGTGATTACAGATAGCAGCCTAGCATGTCTGTCCTCTGAAAGGCCAAACAAGTAGCTGACTGAGACAGAAGCAGATACTTAACACCCATACAAAATGGACTGAAGTCAGAGACCTTTGTGATTGAATCAGGGAAAGGCTGGAAGAAGCTGAAGAAGGTGACCAGCACTTTCACACAAAGAATTTTTTTATTACTTTTTTTTTTACAGTCTAATTATGTCTGCCCACCCACAGTTCCTCATCCCACTCTACTTCCCCCCTGTCTCCTCGAGGATGTCCCCACACATAACCACACACCCAGGCCACCCCACTTGCTGGAGCCTCAAGTCTCTCCAGGTTTAGACAGATCTCTCACTTAGGCCAGACCAGGCAGTCCTATGTGTGTGTATAGATACAATTAAGTATCTATAAATACAGGTACATATAGATACATATACATGTACATATATACATACATACCTACAAGAGGGCTAGGGAGATGAAACAGTGGGTAAAGAATTTGCTGTGCAAGCATGAAGACCAGAGTTCTAATCCATAAGCAGCCACATAAGTGCAAAGTAGACATGCTAGTCTGCCTGCAGTTTGGGCACTTGGGAAGCAGAGTCTGGATACCCTGAACAAGATGTCTAACTAGACTAGACAAACCAATGAGTTTTGAATTCAATTGAAACTACCTCAATATATAAATGCGAAGTAATTAGAGAATAAACCTACCATTGACCTCTGGACTCCACACACATCCTCACAGCAGAGCACACATTCCTACAGACATACATACATATATACACACACATACACACAGAAGTTTACACATGCTTACATGCTCACACATAAACCAGGTTCTACTTTAGGTATTGAGAAGGTTGCCCTGAGAATCTCAGCCATCAGCATGAATGACTGGATGACATTCTGCAACGTACATTGGTTCACCTTTTCTTTTGTAGAAAATATTTAATCTTCAATTGGCGTTTCTACTCTGCCTTTCATCATTCAGTTTCTGGATAAAAGACACACAGCTTTTATATTAATAATGATAATAATAATAATAATAGCAATTATAGTAATAAAACAATGATTTGTAACTAAATTAATCTTAAATTTTTATCAATATACAAAGATTTATACCAAGGAAACCTGTATCAATATACAAAACTCTGGACCAATGTAATGAAATATAACCTCAGTTCTGCATCAAAATATGAAGATATATACCAATGTAAGATCATGCCTATAAAATGGTGTTGTTTAGGAATAGATTCAATAATCTAACCCTATTTGTTTACTTGTATAATAATATCTCTATATCCCCCCTTTTTATTCTCAACCCCTTTTCTTTTATCTGAGAAAGGAGGAAAGAGAAAAGGAGAGGAAAGATAGAAATCCCTGAGTCTAAGCTCCTTGTTTAGTTTCCTTCCTGTCCAAGAAGCAATTAAAGAAGACTCTCATCCCAGTCCCTTAAATCGAGGTGGATGGCTTTGATCATTTTATAAAGTATACACATGTTGTCATTTCATGTGATGATTTATGAATAATTATAGTCAGTTTTGTTAAAAGTGAGTTCTTACCATATGTTGGTTTAATTATATGTTGTAGAAAATATTTAATCTCAGATCCTGGTTTCTACCCTGCCTTTGATCATCTAGGTCCCAGACAAAAGACACACAACTTTTATATTCATAATAATTCTTAATCAGCACTAGTGTTGGACAGATAGCTATCCTCAATGTTATTAAAACACACCTCCCCATCAATAACCCCAAGTTATAATTTGCCTTGTACCATCTGCGTAATACTAAACACCAATTGACTAGCTCTTGTGGCTATATTTTCATGATTCACCTATACCATGATAGCTTCCTCTTTCCACCATCTTCTCTCAGCTCCTCATGTTCTTCCTCCCACCAAAACCTAGGAACCCCAAACTCTACCTATCTTACTTCTACTCAGCTATATGCTATAGGCATCTTTATTCCCTAATCAGGGATATTCATTTCGTGACAAGATTATATACCCTTACTTGGGTCTACATGCAGATTCTCTCATCAAACAAGCCATGTAATTTGTATTATATTTCATAGGAAAAGATCAAACCTCAACACTTTTCTGCTCCTTCATCAACAGCCAAGTGTCCACACTGGTCTGTGAAATCAGAAGCCAGCCAGTGCTCTGTGTGTAGCATGGACCTGTATTTTGTCTAGGAGCTAGTTTGCAGGCACCTTTGCCAAGTTTATGATGGGATGGCGATTTCCTCTTAGCGATCCTCATTAATCCAGGACTTTAAAGGAAGAGACCTATGTTTGCCCAAGGAGGGACAGACAGGATTGATTTCAGTCTGTCAGTAGTTCATTGACATGAAAGATTGAGAGATCTTCTCTTAGGTATTTTTAGAAGACATTGGATGATAGGACAACACAGCAATCCTTTTCTTAAAATGGAGTTGAGAACATTCTTGCCCTGCTGTGTCCAGGGCTGATTTTGTTAATGCACTGATCTAGATTCATTTGATAATACGATTTCTACTGAGATACCTGGTTTCATTATGATAGAAAATGCTCACTTCCAAATTACCAACATTCAAAACTTATTTCATATTTATAAGACAGGTCTCTAATTGGAATGTAATGAAATTTCAAGAGATTTTCTCAGAGAGAAATGTCTTCAATTTTGAGTAAAATTAGCCATACTCCATAAGAGGATCAGGGTACAAGGCATGTTTTCACTCCAGTTTGTATCAATGATGGGGCTGTAACACTGTTATTAATTGTGTCTAAACAAAATTCTAGCAGTCAAAGAATAGGTGAAAATACCTGCAACTCATTGAACATCTATCATGCACAGCTCTATTTTAAGTATTTTATAGGCCTTTTCTTACTTTACTTAGCAATAACAGAGGGTGTAATTGAGATCAGACGCAACCCATCTGGGTACAGTTTGCCAGGAAGAGTGTGCTTTAACATTATAAAGAAGTTAACTTTTTTATTATATGAATTTAGAAGCTCAAATATGATTTTTATGAGATTAAAATGACCAACACACCCTGTTTTATCTTTTCCCTCTTTGGTTGGACATTATATTTGTTTTCTAAGAGTCAGGATTCTTGGAATCCAAATAGCACAATTGGAGTCAAATGCAAGAAAAAGCAAGCTACTTAGAACTAGGTAAGCTTGGAATTGCAGTCAGTCACAATAGGAGAGCATCCCACTAAAGGGCTTAAACTATATGCGTTATGCACACAGTTTACTAAAGGTATTTCCAGGATTAGATTAATAACTCGACAAGGTGGGCTTCTAAAGTAACATTGCAAGTGTTGTTTGGGCTATTATTCCATGCCACATAATGTGCTCAAATAGTAATAAGCAAATAATAGCTGAGTGGTAGGGGCACAGGCCTGGTAAGGCAGAGCAGGTAGGTCTCTGAATTTGAGGCCAGCTTGGTCTACAGAGTGAGTCTCAGGAGAGCCAATGGTACACAAAGAAAATGTGTCTCAAAAAACTAAACCAAATAACAACAACAATAACAACAACAACAACAACAATAATAATAAAACAATATAAAAATAATAACTGGCCCAAACCCAAGGCTTTCATCTCTTGCATGTCACCTACCAAGTGAAAAATCTTGTTTAGAACTCTAGCTATCAGTACATATCTCATTAGACAGAGTCATCACAAGCCTGCCTCACAGACAACTGTCAGAGAAAAGCATCAGGATTGCTGAAATCAGATTTCTTCATTAGGCCTGAGATCATTGGTTCTGTAGTGAACAGACTAATTTCCTCCAAATAAGTCCACATTCAGTTCCTAGATGTTGTATATATGCTAAGCTACCTGGCAAATAGGATGGGATAAATGCAGTTAAAATCTTCAAATGTGGATGTTCAATAAAATCCTAAGAGTCCTTTTGAGAGGCAGAAAGAAAATTGTAATCTAAGGTGTGTTAATGGAAGCAGAAGCAGAATTAAAACCAGTGTGAGGATGGAATCGAGAAAGTAGAAAAGAAAAAGAAATTGATTATTTCTGTAGTTCCTCTAGTTGGCAGCATGAATCTAAGAGAGGGGGCTGTAAAATTAAAACAGAATAAAGTTTTATCAAATAGTCAACATTATTCAGAGCCTTAGACATTTTATACCCTGGGGATTAAGAAAGGTCACTTAAGTGAAGTTCTCATCAGTTCAAGCTGTATGCAATAATAACAAGGAAAAGCTGCATGTAGGAAAACATGTTTTCCCATAAAGGCATATGAATGACAATAGCTGAAGTGAATTCGTTTCTACCCACTACACCTAGAAGGAGCATGTAAGCACATCCCAAGAGCAATTCTGTGCTTTGAAAATCTGACCACCGCAACCTGCAATGATTAATCCATAGGCGATAGTTTGTTAGAGCATCAATAGAAGATGGTACATCCCATGGAAAATGAATGTTTGAGGTTGTGTTGTCAGTCGTGGAGAGGAACAGAGCTAGAGATGCAGCCCAGGTCCTATGTGGCTCTGGGCTCAGTGAACACGACTGAGAAAAATTAAGCAGAAGGAATTGTACATGGATAGTGGAGAAAACATCCTATACTTCAGAAGACCAATCAAAGTCACTGAACAGTGCAGCAAAGTGAATTTGGATACAGAGGACACTCAACCTCATAGATGCAGCTTAGATATGGGTGAGTCTAGAGCAGAGGTATCCGACCCACAGCCTGCAGGCCACCTGTAACCCTGGTTAGGTATGAATATGGTTCAACAGAAAACCTTACAATATGATGAGATATTCTTGTGATTTTTTTTGTAATATGATTGCATGTTTTCTCTGGTGTTAACTTCATAGATGACAGTATCCTGTCACAATACTACAAAAGACAAACATGTCTGCTTTCACAACACTTTGTTCATAGTTTGGACACCATTAGACTTAACATTTGGTCCCAAAAAATTCAAGTTTCTGAAGTATAGCTCGAAGAAGCCAAAACTCTTGGTCTAGAGTTTGTTTGAATGATAGCATCCAGAAGTTGCATATGCCATGTTTGTGAATTTTCATTGTCTGGAACACTGATGACCACATGTAGCTGCAACAGAAACTGGCATTTGCTATCCTGAATGCTGTACCTTAGCCCTCTTGTCCATCTTCATGGTGACCTTGGAGTTTCTGTCTTTCAGGTAAATGATGTGCTAGCTTTTTATACTGTTACAAGAACCTGAAGAAACTAGCTTAAAGGGAGGAAAGATGTTTAACCAACAGTTTCAGGAATTTCAGTGGATGGATGGCTTGCTCCAGTTCTGTGTACCTGTGGTCATGCAGAACAGGATGGCAGCAACAGTGTATGGTGGAGGAAAGTAGCTCACCTCATGACAGGAAGTAGGTACAGAGACCACAAACTAGTAGCTTTCATCTGTTTCCTCTTCTGTCCTGCCCAGACCCACAGCTTATGGAATAGCCCTGACCCAAATCAGGAAGAATCCCCTCTAGTTAATTATCTTTAGAAAATATTTTCATAGAAACATCTAGAAGTGTGACGTACTGAACTAGGCACTTTCTGATCCAATTAAGATGATGATGTGCATTAACCATCATAAATATCAAAGAATTCTATCTAGAACACA
>JADRCD010200718.1:0-15857 GCA_019843815.1 Montemys delectorum
ATTGTAAGGGGTGATGGGAGTGGTGAATTTTTTTTCTTTCTATTTTTAAGATGACTATAACAGCGGTAAGAGAACTTGCCTTAACTTGCCTTGTTTACTTAAATGTTCTCCAGGTGGGTCATGGTGATTTAGACTGGCCTATGTTGTGATGGTTAAAGCTCAGAGTAAGGACTGTCTTTACTGTCTTCACCTTAGTGTCACTGAACACAATAGATTTTTTAGTCAGCTTTCATTTAACCACAGTTCTCTATTGTCTAATTTTTCTGCCTTGTCTTTTAAACTATTTTCTCTCTGAGCATTATATGAGGAGTTTTAAAACATCAAGAAGCAGATTGTTTTGGACCATTAGATACCTTGAGATTTAAAAAGGGTTATTTATTGATTATTCTTTACCACTCTTGCCCTTTCATTAAGGCCCACTGTATGTCCATAGCTAACTTGGTACACTCAATATGGATCAGGCTTTTTCTCAAACTCATAGACCTACCTACATCTGTCTCTCAAGTGCTGGGCTTAGAGGTGTGCACTGCCATGCCTGGCTTTAAAAAGCTTAATTGTGATAAAATTCACAAATAAAGTGAGCCACCTCAGTGTGGTCATTTTGGGTTATTCACCACATTGTGCAACCATAATCACAATTAACTTCAGAATTTTTTTTCACCTTCAAAAGAATTGCTAATCATAAGTTTCCCCCATCCTCTCAGTACCTGCAATTAAACCTAGGGCCTCAAGCATGCAAGTGTTCTATCTCTGAGCCACATCCAGTTTTCTTTTTAACTTAACAGTAGTGACACATGCTTGTAATCTTAATCATTCAAAAGGCTGAGGCAACAGGATGGCCAGCTTGAGGCCAAAATGGGCAATTTAGTGAGATATTTCACATCTCCTTAACCAGTTTTCAAGATTTATTTGTATTATCTATCTATGGATCTCTTTATGGCTGACTGTTTAGTTAACATGTCATTTGAGTGTTGCTACTTTTTTAGTGAGTTTTTGATGGACTTTATATGAATAATTCTGCAGTGATCATCAGGGGCAAGGTTTCTTTTTCTTTTTTGAGTCAGAGTCTCACTATATATAGCTCTGGCTGGCCTGTTCTGGAATTTGCTTATGTAGAGCAGGCTGACCTCAAATTCACAGAGATCAGCCTGCCTCTGTTTCCCAAGTACTGGGTGGGATTAAAGGTGTCAGTCACCAAGTTCAGCATTAGAGACACAAATTATAATTGGGATGGTTATTTTTAGCACATTTAGGTGTGGATTTGGGAGCGGAGCTCGCTAGGTCACGTGGTGACTACTTAGTATCTGTTTTGAAGCTGCCAACTTCGTTTTTTACCTTTAGTGTGCACACGTATGTGCATGTGGGGGGGTGGTGCACACCATATCGAGCCTGTGGAAGGACATCTTGTTAGACGGAAGAGGCCCTTCATTTCCACCTTGTGGATTTTGGGAATTGAATTCGGATTGTTAGGTTTGGAGCAATCCTCTCCCCCCAATGAGCCACATTGCCAGCTCTTAAGCAGAGTCATAAAGTTGCTGCACCATTTGGCATTTGCATTGATAGTGTGTGAGGATTCTACGTTTTACATTCTTTCTCTTTTTCTGACTTAGTACAACAGAGCGAATGTGAAGTACCAGCTGATTGTTGTTGCCCATTCCCCGTGCTTAGTGTTGTTGAGCTGGACTTTTTTTTAAAAAAAAAAGATGTTCCTTATGTTTCATTTTGAATGTAAAAATGGAAATTCTAGTAGTTTCATATTGCTTAGTGGCACTTGTAATACATTTAACATTTGCTTTTCTTTCTCCTTCAGTTGTATTCGCTGAATGACTATAAGCCACCCATTTCTAAGGCAAAAATGACCCAGATTACAAAGGCAGCCATCAAAGCTATTAAGGTAAAACATTTTATTTTTTACTTTTGTGTCTTCAAAAGAAAATAACCCTTATGTGTGTGTGTGTGTGTGTGTGTGTGTGTGTGTGTGTGTGTGAGAGAGAGAGAGAGAGAGAGAGAGAGAGAGAGAGAGAGAGAATATGAGAGTGTATACATGTGCCATGCACAAAGGGTCCTATAGAATCCAGACTGTATCAAGCGTCTTCCTGCAATGTGTTCTACCCTCCCCCTTTTTTGAGATAGTCTATGAGTATTAAATTGTCAACTTGACCTGATCTAGAGTTAGTTAGGAGATGGGCTTGGGGTATGTCTGTGGGGAATTACCTTGATTGCCTCATTGAGGTGGGAAAGCTTGTCCACTCTGGATGGTGGGACTGTTCCTCTGCCTAGCATCCTGGCCTGTATAAACAGAGACCTTTGTTGCTGCTGCTGCTACTTAAAATTCTAACTTGTCGCTCTGTAGGCTGTGCTTGTGAATGGCTGGCCATTAGAGGACAGTGATTCCTCCTTTTACCACAGGATGTGCAGACTGAACTCACGCCCTTGAGTTTATTTGGGAAGTACTTTTAACAACTGAGCCATGTTCCTGTTTCTTTCTGCTTTGACTGTGGATGTATGTGACTGCATCTGAGGCTTCTGCTTCTATAACTTCTCTGACATGACAGACTGACCTGGAACTGTATTGAGTTGGCTTTCAGTAGGATATTGTCACAGCAGCAGGAAAATAAAACTATTTAGTTAGAGCTTCCTAAGACATAGGAGATTCTATTTATTTAAATTGGATTTATTAGAGTGGTTTTCAGCCTGTATTTTGAGCAGTCCACCAGTGGCTGTCTCATGACAGAAAGGCCAAGAGTCTGGTTGTTGTCGCCCCAGTCTGGTGCTAGAGTCCTGGGAGCTACCTAGGGAGCTGCTAGTTCTCAGTCCTACATTGGAACAGATGGGTTAATACCAGTAAGTGCCTCAGCAGCAGGATAGACGAACAGGTAAGAAGGAGGGCAAGTAGGAACAAGCCAAAGCTTGCTGCTTTCTGGGTCTCCTATGTGGGCTGCCAGCAGAAGGTGTGGCTCAGAGGGGAGGTGTGTTTTGCCATCTCAGATGATCAGATGAAGAAAATCCCTCATAGGTGTGCCCTGCAATTTGATGTTTAGTTGATTCCAGATGTAGTTAAGTTGACAACCAAGATCAAATATTAAAACAACCTGACATACAGTCACATTCCCCTTTGCTTAAATTCTAAATGAAAACAATTACCAGGTCACAATTCTACCTAACGTAAGTGTACCACATACAACTGCAAATGCACTATAGAGTTCAGAATAGGTGGCACTGTCTCTTGAGGAATGCTCAGTATTTCAGCTGAATAAAGGCAACATAACTATCTATGGAATATCTGAGCATATGCACAAAACCCCTTCTTAACAAAGCAGGACAGCTGTCCTTTCTGCATCTGTTCGCTCACACCTTGCTTTTTTGTGGGTGCTTGACAACTGAACTCCAGCCTGCACACTTATTTATTGATTGAGCTGTTTCCCCAGTTGTATATAGATCTGAAAACAAATCATGGAAAATAATTGGGCTTCATAGTGAATAAAACACTTGAATTTTAGGAAGAGACCTTGGGAAGTTATTCATTGCTCTGATGCAATGAGTTTTGAGCCTGTTAACTCATCCATACTCCAAGGAAAGGTTGGACTCTCTGGAGATGAACATATGACTTGTTTAAAAAAAAATCTTTTGAAGTTCAGTCATACATAATTTCTTGTCTCCTGGTCTAAGACTTCCTTCCAGCAAGGATCTTAAAAATGAATGATTGCTTCTAATTAAGTAGGTACTAATGTGAATATTTAGTGATTAAAACATTAGCTCCAACAAGACTCAGCAGCTATTAAATTATCTTGTGAAATATAGCAACATATTAACTAACAAATTCATAATTATTAGTATCAGAAGAAATTCACTTGATTATTTTTAAGTTTTTAAAAAATTAAGTTTGCATGTGTGTGTGTGTGTTTGCCACAGCACCTGCTTAAAGATCAGAGGAAAAACTTGCAGGTATTAATTCTTTTCTTTTATGTGGGGCCTAGGGACCAAACTCAGCTTGGCAGTAAGGTTTGTGTGACAAGCACCTTTACTTGATGAGCCATCTTGCCAGTCTTTGCTTGTGTGTGAATGTGTGTGTGTATGTAAACCCCATATTTTTATGTAAAAAAAAAATTAAGAAAAAATCAAAATATCAGAGATGAGGTATAAAGATGGTGACAAGCACATTTAAGCCCAAGAATCATGAAAGAGTTAGTCTGTTTTCCGTGCATGTGACAGACCTGGTGTACATACGCTTATTCTCTTATTCTCACTATCTCCAATGATCTGATTCTTTGGATCATGGTCCTAAGAATATGCAAACATATATGTTAATACCAGCAGTATTAGTCTGAAAAATTAGTAATTGGTATATTTCATGAAAAACTGTTCAGCAGAGTACTTGTTAAAGTAAAAGATTCAATAAAGTATAGATTCTAGCTTTATTTTTAGATGTCAGAAGAAAATAGTAGTCATGAAATAGTTTGTAGAGTTTGAATTGGGGTTTTTGTCAGTTGAGAGTAACAATTTCTACAGTGTGCTGTATTGTTAGGTGTACCATTACTGTCTTTAATAAAATCTATTTGGAAAAGTTGTAGATTTTGATAAGCACTGTTTACCCCTTGGCTCTACCAGTCAATAACTATTTGTTCTTTATTTCTACTCCCATATCACTTGTCAGCCTTTTGGCTAAGATCAAGGGCATTCACATGCACACACACATGCATGCAACCAAGACTTTCACATGTCATTTATGATAACAGGCCCTAATACTTGTATTTAAATTTCCTAAAAATGTAGACATTTTCTTAGAAAGCACCGAAACCATAGTATGTTGATCATATGTATGAACTTTATTTGGATAAACTGCTTTTTATGCTAATATGCTTATAGTCACCCCATGTCATTTCAGTGTATAGCTTTAGTTCTTAATGTCTCTTCAATCTAAGGACAGGGGCTATCCTTTGTAAAGCAGAAGTCATGAGACTGGAAGTATAATTCAAGTTCTTCAAAAGAGAAATCTTTTAATCATGGCATTACATGCTAAAATTTTGTTTACTTTCAGGTTTATGTTAAACATTGTACTAAGTGTTTTCATAATTGATAGCTCATTTAATTTTGTATGACTTATTAGCATGTTGTACATTTTTCCCTCCGCCTACAGTTGAAACAGGCTCTCACATTTATTAATGTACTATTAATGTACTTGCTTTTTCTAGTATTGTCCTTTAGGTATTAGAATGACACTGTAGAACATGGTTACTTTTTTTCCTCTGGAAAGAGCATATCATTTGTCAGTGTGCAGTACTTTGCTGTCAGTACAACTTATCAAAGTGCTGCTGGGATTCCAGGCACGCGCTCCCCTGACCAGCTAGAATGGTTATGTAACACACTTTAGATACAGTCACTGTGCATAAGTGCTCCAGAGGGTTACTTAAAAATTCAGTGTAATGGCTAGTTTCCTGTAAGGGTGGATGATGGGGATCCCAAAAGTTTGACTAGAATTTATTATTTTAATGGACCTTTGTGGAGTTCTTGAGCCTGTGGTTATCAGAAAATTTTAATCTAGCAAACTGATTTTAGAATCATGTTTTCTTTTTCTTTTTCTACAGTTCTATAAACATGTGGTACAAAGTGTTGAGAAATTCATTCAGAAAGTAAGTACATATGCTTTTTACTACCTGGGCTAAATGTGCTATAATTTATATTGATGCTTATGTTCTCATTTATTTATTAGTTATTTATTTTTAAATGTGATTTAACCAAAAACAAATATTTTTTATGTGTATGAGTGTTTTACCTACCTGTATGTATGTGTACCAAGTGTGTACTGGATCTCCTAGAAATGGAATTAGAGTTGGCTGTGATTGACCATTTGTGCTGGAACCTGAACCCAGGTCCTCTTCAAGAGCAGCAAGTGCTCCTCCAACCCTTAATTCCTTTAAATTAAATGTTTGAGTTTAAATTCTTTTGATGGACTCATAAAAAGGAACTCCATGAGTTGCAGGTGTAGTTCTGCCAGTGGAGTGCTGGGCCAGCATTCTGTGTCCAGCACTTTGTAAAGTAAGATTGTGTAAGCACACAGTGCATAGTGTAGTCCCTGCCATTGTCCAGGTAGTAGGAGGATGATCAGGACTGCAAGCTATGGTTGGGCTCAGCCAAGTAGATGCCCATCCAGACTATGCCAGGTTCCTTCTCAAGACAAAAGTAACTCCAGTTGCTTTATTTCTCACTGAGAAATAAAATGAAAGCACTGTTTTGATACATATGAAAATGGTAGCCTTTAGTCATATATTTTTGTTAATTTTGTTCTCTCTTGGAAAGAGATCATGTCATTATGATTGATTCTGCCCCCCCAAATGTTACAGATGTTCTCCCTAGTCATTTTAAGCTTTATACTTAGAGAGCAACTCTTTGTCTATGTTAGATACCGATTAAATTATCATCTCCCAACTATTGTTTCCCTCATTGATTTTGACTGAGCCACCAGTGCATTACATCTTATTTTATAGACTTTTAATCTTCTTTTTCCAGGGGAAACAAGGCAGGCAAAAGCTAAAATGACCAGTCTTGCATATTGTCTTACTTCTGGTTATCACTGCTCTGATGAAACACCATGACTAAAACAACTTAGGGCGGACGGGGGCTTAGTGGGCTTCTGCTTTCACAGCACTGCTCATCATCAAAGCAAGTCAGGACAGGAGCCTGGAGGCAAGAGCTGATGCAGAGGCCATGGAGGGGTGCTGCTTACTGACTTGCTCCATGTGGCTTGCTCCTGCTTTCCTGTAGAACCCAGGACCATCAGGCCAGGATGGCCCCGCTCACAATGGACTGGGCTCTCCCCTAATAATCATTAATTAAGAAAATAACCTACAGACTTGCCTACAGCTTGGATTTATTGAGGCACTTTCTTTTCTTTTCTTTTTAATATTTATTTTATTTATTATATGTAAGTATACTGTAGCTGTCTTCAGACAATGGAATCAGGTCTTGTTAAGGGATGGTTGTGAGCCACCATGTGGTTGCTGGGATTTGAACTCAGGACCTCTGGAAGAGCAGTCAGTGCTCTTAACTACCGAGCCATCTCTCCAGCTCCGAGGCATTTTCTTAATTGAAGCTCTTTCCTCTCAGATAACTTTCTGTAGCTTGTGTCAAGTTGACACACGAACTAAAGAGTGTCAGTGTCTCGTCATAGTTCTTTGTGCTCTTGTTTTTGGCAGGTCTGTTTAAGACTTACGCCTAAGAAACTTACATTTTACTGGCTTATACTTGGCATTAACATTTAGCAAGGTTACAGTATATTGTGTAAGGTGACAGAACCAAAATAAGATGTGTTTTTAAACTAGGTTGTCTTGAAGAATTGATATAACCTGTTTTTGTTTCTGCCCCTCTTTTCAACAAAGGTTAAGTTAGCTGAGTGCAGTGGTATAAATCTTTAATGCTAGCATTTAGTAGAGGCAGTTGGATCTCTGTGAATCCAAGGCTAGCACCATAACGTATTTCAGGGCAGCCAGGGATATTTAGAGACCATGTCTCACAAACCAAAAAAATAAATAAAAAATAAAAATTGTTCTGGCCCCTCCTTTCTCTCTGAGCCCTTTCTCCCACTCTTTCCTTCCCCATCCCCGTTCCAAGTGCTCTGGCTGGCCTCCTTCTCCTCCTCCTTTCTCTGCTTGTACTCCCTTCTCAACTCCCCTTCCCACCCCCCAAATAAACTCTATTCTATACTACCAAAATAAATAAATAAAAATAAAAATTTAAAAATAAAAATTTTAATTTATAGTTTAAATTTTTATGTATTAGTGTTTTGCTTACATGTATATGTGTGTATGGTGGTGTGGCTGATATTCACGGTGGGCAGGAAACATTAAATTTCCTGGAGCTGCAGCTATAGCCATGTGTGAACTATCATATAAGTGCTTGGAGTCAAACCCAGGTCCTCTGGAAGAGCAGTATATATTCTTAATTAAGCACTGAGCCATCTTTCCACCCCCTTTTCCTTTTTTTTTAAGATCTTATTTTCTCTATAAAATACTGGTTAACTTTTTGGGATTGAGTAGTTTAGATAAAGATAAGATTTAAAGGAAATCAAACTGTAGAGTGCAGAGTTAGTGACTAAACACTTGCACCAGCATAGTCTTTTTAAAGGGTCTATTGTCACAGCAAGCACTCTTAAATCTGACTGTGTGGGAATTGTGTAGGGAATGTTGCTGGAATGCAGTGTTACCGAGAATTTGGGGAGGAGCCTGAGATGTGCATTTCCTCCAGTTCCTGGTTAATAACTTAGCTCCTCAGTGAGAAGTCAGTTTGCATAGTAGTCAGTTTTCAAGGAAAACAAAAACCTTAGAGATAATTGGTTTTTGATGGATGGGATTGGTGTGGAAGTGTGTTTGATCAAGTAAGATAGCTAGATAGTTCAGGATGTGGGGAAGACCTCAGGAAGAGGCCTATTCTGCAGTCCAGGTGAGGAAGCTAGCCTGGGGAGAAAGTGAAGTGCTTCCTCTGTATGGATTTGTGTGATGGTTAAGTAAACTTTTAATCTTAAAGTGATTATCTAAGAGTATCTAACCTTAGAGTAATAACTCATGTGTTATTAGGCCAGTGAACAGCATGCCCTAATAATACAGATTGCCTGTAACTTTCCATTATTTTGGGTGGCAATGTATCATACAGAATAATACAGAATAAGCATACCTAATCTAAAAATCCAAAGTCTACATTGCTCCAAAATCCTAAAATTTTAAAACCAATACATTACTTGCTTAACTTTATAGAGAATGTTGGGCAGGTAGAATTAGCCTTTTGAGGTAGTCCTGAGGGCAGCGTCACTCTCTTGAGTGTTAGCCCAGTTGTTCTATGTATGGAATAGTTTCTTCCCTTTTATGTTCTGCATCAAATTCTGTAGATTGTTCCATAGGTTAAGCATTCACATACTGACAAGCATCTCATTCCTTTTTGATTTCCAAATAAAGTGGCTGAGAATACTCATGTTCTAGTTGTGGGATAAATGCAGGTTTTCATTTTGGTGGGGGGGATAATATTTCTGTTATGGAAATTGCCAAAATATTCTCCAGATTGACTGTACCATTTCCTGTTGCATTACACGGTAAATAAACAATCCAAGTTCAATACAAGTGTGTAGCCAATTGATGTTATCTGTGGTCCTCTATGTGTTAGTCATTAAAATTTTCATAGATAGAATGATGGATGATGGTGACAAATGAAAAGTTAACATTAAAGCTGGCTTCTCTTAGGACAATTGCTTAGAATACTGGGGCCTCCAGCTTTGGTATAATGAATTGCAGCCAGAAAGCATTCTATGTTCTAATAAACTCTCTGCTCTGTTTAAGTTACATACTTACATATTTATTTGTGTGTTGTCTGCATGCATATGTGCATGCAGGAGGGCATGTGCGTGTGTCACAGCATAGGTGGAAAGGACAACTTGCTGGAGTCAGTTCTACTGGATGGGCCCTAGAGATGAAACTCAGGTCATCACACTTGGTGGCAGGCGCATTTACTGGCTGAGCCATCTGGCCATCCTGTTTACTTTGCAAAGAACTACAGACACTAAGGAACTCTAGGTTTAGCAGTACTATTTGAGTCAGCTCTTATTAACCTTGTGTTTGTATTATAAAAAATCAACTTACATTGCTTATGGTGAATTACAAAATTAATTTTGGAGACCCATGATTTGCTGACGTTTCTATTATCTATACCCAGCCATTGTGTTACTTACCAGTTTGAAATGCACTAGAGAAGTCCATTTAGCTCCATTCCCGGAATTTTTATGATTAGTCAAGCTCCTTTTTGTCCATGTGAAGCTTACCATTTTATGTGACTGCTACAAAATCACTTGTCCCTTATGTTCCACGCAGTCACTCAGCATTGTGTGTTTTTGTTTTTGTTTTTGAGACAGGGTTTCTCTGTATAGCCCTGGCTGTCCTGGAACTCACCCTGAACACCAGATTGGCCTTGAACTCAGAAATCTGCCTGCCTCTGCCTCCCAAGTGCTGGGATTAAAGGCATGCGCCACCACCACCCGGCTAGCATTGTATGTTTTAATGTAGTCTGGATGCTCTGTTTTAGTGAGATGCATTCAGTGCTGTTGTGGCTACTATTAGCTATCATTAGGCCTACACTTTCTAGGTTCTGATAATATTCTATCAACTAACTGTTCCTGCCTAAGTTGAATACTTTTGGCTTTTATTAACCTTTAAATTTCCTACTGTTATGTTGGTCATTTTCATGAAGCAAACATGGGAAATATGAAAATTAGGACAAATACTCTTGCCATGTTTTCCTCCAGAAACTTTGATCTTATGCAAGTACCTGTTTTTATTTTTTAATTATGTGTGCATGTGTCTGTGTTTTTGTATGCCACATTTGTGCAGTTGTGTTTAGAGCCCAGAAGCATTGGATCTTTAGAGCTGCACTTAGAACCAGTTGTGGATACAGGGTCTGGTCCTCTGCAATGGCAGAGTGGGTTCTTAACTTCAGCCTACAAGTATGTGTTTGAAAATGAAGCTAAAGCAGTTGGTTATCCTTTGCTACATTTCTTTTTCCACCCTTTGGTATTTTCTCAGAGAGAATGGCAGTCATTTTTGAACAACATGTGTTATAGTTTCTTTTGTTCTCCCCATTTAGATGTGTGCATTTTTATGTATCATCCAGTCCTAGTGAAGATTGACTTAGATTGTGTACATAGTCTTCACCCTTGGATGGGTGCTGGAGAGATGGCTCTGGTTGATAGCATTTAGGTAATTTGAAAGGAAGTCCTTCCATAGGCTCCTTGTCTACATGTAATTTTTAGTAAAATTTCTTTGCCTTTATTTTGGTAAGTTCGAAATGCCACACTATTTCAGTTTATATTTCATATACACTTTGTCCTGCTTAGTTATGATGAGATGCTTTTGCCTACCGCTTTACTTTTTATTATGAAGTATGTATGTACATATATAGAAAGTGGCCGTAGACACATGGCTATATTTTTATAAGGACAAGACTTGTGTAATTGCTACTCATTTCTTGGAGTCAAACTAAAGCTGGCTGCCTCTTTCTAATCTCTTGCATTGTCTGCCCAGGTAAGCACAGCCAGGCTTTGCTTTGTCCTTGTTTGCTGCTAAAATAAGCATGACTTTTGTTTTTAATTATTTACAGAATATTAGTTTCTATAACCAAACCCACATGGATAATACTTCCAAAATTAACAGCACAGCTAAAGTTGCCCAAAATTCACATTTTATACCACTAAACTCCGGCAGTTCATAGACCAGCTTTTCAGATATACAGAAGAAGAATTCCCCACATGCTGTCGCCCTAACTGTACCCTGGGATAGCCTCCAGCAGCATCACTCAGTTATGTGCAGGTACAGCCACTTGTATTTTCCCCAGTCTCCTTTTGTTTTCCTTAATGGTAACTTTTAATATGTGAAAGTAGCAGCTCATGTTTGAATGGAATTACTGAGTGATGTGTGTTTATGTGTTGAATAAAATGGTGCCAAACTTGCCTCAAGAGATCTTTTCTCCGACAACCCTGACTAGCTACAGATGCCAACTTGGACATAATCCAAATCTAACAAGTACAGTTAAAGGTGTAGTCACTCTGTCCCTACCCCCCACCCCCTGCCTCTTTCTCAGAAGAGGGCATTGGATTCCATTCCAAATGGTTGTGACCTACCATGTGGTTGCTGGGATTTGAACTCAGGACCTCTGGAAGAGCAGTCAGTGCTGAGCCATCTCTTCAGCCCTTTACCTTTCTTTTAATAAGAGTATTTTTCTGCAGCATGAGAGGTTGTAAGTTATTGGAATATTTTTGAAGATGGTGTGTCTCAGATAATCTAACATGGTAATAACATTAAAAGTTGTTCAGAGGTGAGCCTTGATGGTGCATCCCTATAATCCCAGCTACTCATGAGTTCCCAGCCCTGTCCAGCACCATACTGAGTCTTAAAAGCAAACAAACAAGCCACGCCATCAACAACAAAATAATTCAGATTTAAAATGTTGGGGAGGCTTAGGAAATCCTACTTTCAGTCTGAGAATTTTTGAAATTTTTTTGTGTTAAGTATCTGTGGTTTATTTACCTAGAGTTAAATTATTTAAAACAAGAAATTAAAATATTTTGCTTTTATATGTGTGCTAAGGTGGCAGAAAGTAGTGTGTGAAACTGACCTGCAGTGTGTTCATGTAAAGAGTGGGCTTTGATGGTGGAGGAAGCATTTGTCTGGGTGCTGTGCTGCTTGGCGCTAGGGCTGTTGCCCTTCCAAAGCCTCAATCTTCAGTTCTCCCTGGAGGCAGCTGTTTGGGGTGGGCACTAATGTATTGGCAGTTTGTCATCAGAGTTTGCCATAAGTCAAAGGAAAATACACTTTAAAAACCACACTGATAACTTGTTTTGCTTATTATTCAGTGCTAACTTGTCTCATTAGCAACTTGAAAATCCTAACTCTTAAGTTAATTCTTCCTGTAAAATGCATTGTGTGTGAGAGTATTTAAATGTCAATATAAGGTTAATAAATCATTATTTAATATGCAGCAGTGGCATATTTTCTTTTTAGCCAAGTGGACTTTATTTTCATTAAGTTAAAATTGTTAAAATTAATTTTTCTGAAATGTATTGCTTGGATAGGGAGCTATGTGAGTGTATAAGGAAGACAGTTTTGACCAGATACATGAACTAAAGGGAAGTGCCAGGGTGGGTGGGCACAAGGAGAAACTTCAGGCTATCAAAAAGAGCAACCTTTAAACAGGTGTTCCTTTTATTCTTCAGTTTCTTCAGATAATAAATGTTCAAACAGCACCCTTATTACCACCTTAAAATCTTTGTGGACTATGGCAAGGACTTAATAGCCAATAAATAAATAAATAAATAAATAAATCTAGAAACAATTCCTTTGAATTAGTGTTTAAATTTCCCTTGATAAAGACCAGTAAGGAAATCTGAAGGAACATATTAAGTAAGTATCCACTAGACTTTCTGCAGGGTTAAATTATTCATTGGCTTGGCTGTAAATAGCATTAACTGGTGGCCTAGGGACTTTTTCCACTGATATGTAAAACTTTTAAAGTGTGTTTTAAAATCTGTACTTTATAACAAGAAAGTGTAGTACAACCAATTTAAGATTATCCCCAACTAGCTTACAAGTAAGTGAGGCTCAGACTATGGTTATTTGGCTTTAACAATTACTGGGGTAACCCCTAATCTACTTTTCTAACTGCTGCCCTGGCCTCCTCCCCAGCAGTGTACCCCAGATACTTGCTGTTTCTCCTGGCCATGTGCTTTTGGTTCCTCTCCTCTCATGGCAGCTTCTCCTCCCATTCTTCCTCCTTTCCTCTTCTGGTCTCTCCTCAGTCCTCACTCTTCCCCACCCCCAATCTGGTAACTCTAAGCCCACCTACCTCTAATCCCTTCAGTAATTGGCTGGAGCCAGTTTTATTTAGCCAATAGTTTTAAAATCAAGGAACAAGGTTTGCACAAGAAAAGCTTGTAAAGGGGAGAATTCTCTAGTAGGCCTTGACCTTCACAGAATTTAGCATTACAATACATAGCAACTGACCAAACTCCAACAAGAAACTTAAAAAAAAAAAAAAAAGCCTTATTTACAGATCTGTGCAAGGTTTGTGCATGATTCTAAATATATTGAGTCCCAAGAAGTGTTTTGTGTTTACTTTGTTCAGTGATTTCAAGAAAATAAATTTGAGTACAATACTGGACCTAATTATACCTAGAAGTACATCTTCCTTTGAGGTTATAATTTTGTTTTAGTTAACATGTTTTTAAAGCAAGTTTTCTTGGGGCTGGAGAGATGGCTCTGGTTGATAGCAATTGCTTTTGCAGGGGTTCTGGGCTCAGCACCTGCATGTCAGCTCATAGCCACCTGCAACTCCATTTCCAGGGAATAATCTGTCCTCTCATCCATACACACAGGCAGAATACTCACAGATGGAGTGAATAAAGAAAAAAAAAAACCCAAGTTTTCTTAGGTTTCTTCGAGATTAGAAAGCTTGATTCCAACTTTGCAAGCTAGGAAACAGTGTGCTAAGGAGTAGAAAATCTTTAGTTTACAAAATAGATAGAAGATAAGTAAGTGACAAAGATATTGACCTAGTGGTCTAATTTGAAATTATTTGAATGGTTTGGTGTTTGCAAATTTTCCCAGAATTTTTATGGTGGTAGTTTCATGTCTCTTTTATAGATGAGGTATTTGAGACAATTTTAAACATTTGGCTGGATATATTTAGCATGTTATGAAGGCTGTTTTATTTGTTCTTTTACTGATACAGAAGTGTGAGCAGTGGAGTCTAATGCGTGCCTCCAAAGCATTTTCTAACCCTGTCCTGATTTTGCTTCCATTGTTGTAGCTTTTTAACTTCTATAAATGATTTTTTAAAAATAATAATGTCTATCAGGTTGTTTTTAGTCACTGAAGTCAGTTATACAGTGCTAGTTTGGAACTTGGGTGAGTAACAATTGACTCGAATGCATTGAATAGCCAAAGTAGATTCTGTTCAAAGAAGATGCTGTTTCAGATACGAATGGTTAAGAACTAGGCAGAGTCTGCCTATTCATTACAGCCTGAGCGGTGTTTTTGCTTAAGTGGGGTTTGTAATGTCTTTTCTATCAAGGATTTTATCTTTCTGTTCCCCTCCCCTTCTCAATCTTCTCTCATCAGTGTAAACCAGAATACAAGGTACCTGGACTGTATGTTATTGACTCCATTGTGCGACAATCCCGGCATCAGTTTGGTCAAGAAAAGGATGTGTTTGCACCCAGATTTAGTAATAACATCATTAGCACTTTTCAGAATTTATATCGTTGCCCTGGGGATGACAAGGTATGGTATTATTTTATTAAAGGAGGTATGTTACTCTCTTCTTAGAGTCTTTAGACTACCTTTTTATATGACCTCCTGTTGACATTTACTCTTAGCTACTCTGATCTTGAATATTTAATTATTGTAACACCCATACTCTTACTCTTAGAACTTTAGAGAGTAGAAAGATGCAATTGCTTTTGCTACTTTTTTCTTTTTAAAGATTTATTTATTTACTTATTTTATGTATATGAGTACCCTGTAGCTCTACAGATGGTTGTAAGCCTTCATGTGGTTGTTGTTGGGAATTGCATTTAGATCTTCTGCTCACTCTGGTCAGCCCCACTTGCTCAGGCCCAAAGATTTATTTATTATTATAAATAAACACACTGTAGCTGGCTTCAGACACACCAGAAGAGGGCGTCAGATCTCATTAAGGGTGGTTGTGAGCCACCATGTGGTTGCCGGGATTTGAACTCAGGACTTTTGGAAGAGCAGTCAGTGCTCTTATCAGCTGAGCTATCTCGCCAGCCCTGCTACTTTTGAATTTATTGAAGCAACTTTTGTGAAAGAAATTAGCTACTGAAGTTATATTAGACATTTAGTCATGCATATAGCCACTTTAGGATTGTGGTTATTTCAGTAGGCATTTATATTTCAGTTTTATGGAAAATGGATCTTCCAAGCAATTCATAGAAAAGTACATATCGGTCTTCTTTTGTTGCAATTATCTAAGTGTTCAAGACCAACACTCAGATTTTAGTGTGTGTAAGCATTCTGTAATTAGAAGGTAAAGGATCCAGAGCTAAGATTAAAAGGAGATGATTCCCTTCATATCTCCTCTGGAGTTACTACATAGGTACTTAAGTTGGAAGTGATATGGTATCCTGTTTTCTGTTTTGAATAAAAGCTAAGGAAAAGTTAAGAGTGGGTAAACAGGGCTGGCGATGGCCCAGCTGTTAATAACATTTAGGATTGTTTGTGGTCCCTGGATCAGGCAGTCATGCAACTTGCATGGCTGTAACCCCCAATTCCAAGGGATTCATTACTCTCTTCCATTTTCTCTCT